>JAOUQW010000010.1:15203746-15213977 GCA_028565825.1 Olivaichthys viedmensis | reverse complement strand
CAAAAAAAGAGGCATTCTGGGTATTAATGTTTATATGAACATCACTCTTGATGCTATAAAACTTTCATAGTCATTTTTGAGTCATCATTGTGGACACATCATGTTTTACAGCTTTCTACAAATGACTTGAAACCTAAAGTGCATAAACACTAGAATCACATTACAATCATTTTATAGATGGATCTGAAACTAAATGGAATTTATATTACTGAAAACACCGATTCCAAACTTTTGACCACTAGTGTACTTGACCACATCTGGTGTTTTCATTGGTATGGCGTGTTCATGGGAAATCTTTCATGGGTGAACCCTATTGTGGAAGAAACACTTTTTGTGAATATTATTCTCTGGCACCCTGAAATCAGAACACCCCTCAGTGTCAGTAGAAAACTAATATCATGTTTTGCAATGTTTTTTAAAAATAATGTCATATCAGCCAACATTTTAGGCTCCCTTAATATGTAAATTTCTGATAGATTTTCTTTTGATTAAAATTTTTTGTTTTATTTCCACAAACTCTTGAATACTTGTGTGGTCAGGAGAGCTTAACTGACTGGCTAACTGTACTGACTAATAAACTTTAATTTGATAATTATGAATTCTGTTTGATTAATGCATGCTTTATTTGGTACTAAAAATAGGGGAACATCTTTAAGAGTTATTTTATAATTATTACATTCCAGCAAGCCAAATTAATGACCTTTTAAGAAAACTGCTGCTTACATACTAGCTACAAAGGGTTATGACAAAGTTTGTGTATTTCTGATGAGAAACAGGTAAACTGACTGGTGGTTTGTACCTTTAAAGAATTAGAGCTTTGTGGTTTGGGTCAGAGAGAAAAGCAAATGATCTATCTCTTTTAATACTGGCATTACTTTAAATGTACAGTTATGTTTAAAAGTGCAAGGTAATGCAGCAATGAATAGGAGACAGACTGGATGAAGAAAAAGCCAAAATAAACCAATCAAGTACTAAAATAGATGCATCAAATCTAATGACATGACTAGGACTTTAAACGTATCGGTTGCAAACTATAAGGAAGGGATCAAGTGATCTTAACACTAATAGTCTGCTACTCACTTAAGCTCTTATGTCATGACCTTAGTACTATCTTAGGCCTAATCAATCCAATCTACGTCCCTATAACTGATATCGTATGTTATAGGAAGGTAAGCAGTGGCATTAGCATGCACTGTGATGAGCCAAATGAGAAATTAAAAAGGAGTGATGTGACCTAAAAGTGAATTTATAACACTCATATGCTCCTAGTATAACCTGTGTAATGGTATCAAAATGTTGGAATTTTGTATAAATGAGACAATATTTTCAGTGGGCTCTCTTTTGACAAATAAATAAGATGGGGTTTTTTTTCCAGAATAATCACTGGTTTTCACTCTCCTCTGTTGTTGTAGGCGGGACTCCAGATGTTTGTGGAGGTTGCTGATTGGTGGATGGTGTATTGGTGGGTGGTGCAACTGTGGATAGTGGGTGTGTCAGCAGAAGGAGACCCGCCTTGGTCCTGCCCTCAGAGTTGTGAATGCTTAGATGAGCTTCTCATGGTCAACTGCTCCTCACGTCACCTGAGTTCTGTACCAGAGGGTATCCAAAGAAGCACAAAAAGCCTCAGTCTGGCCAATAATGTTCTTAGAACACTCGGACGACACCAGTTTTCTGATCTGGAACAGCTGCAGGAATTGGACTTGAGTGAAAACAAGCTGACATTGATTGAAGTGGAAGCCTTTTCCGGCCTTAGGAACCTTCTCACTCTGCGGATTTCACAGAATCGCCTCAAGATAATTCTGGTTGGAGTGTTTTCTGGACTTCAGAGTCTCCGTTTGCTGGACATCAGCAAGAACGAGATCCTTGTCTTTCTTAATGACATGTTTTATGAGATGCCAGCTCTGCAGAAGCTGGAAGCAAGCGAGAATGATCTTGTGTTCATCTCCAACCATGCCTTCAGCGGCCTACTTAACCTCCAGGAACTTAACCTGGATGGGTATAACCTCACGTCAGTCCCAATTGAGGCACTGTCACAACTCACCAGGCTGGTGCGGCTATGGTTCTGTCATACTGGTCTCACAGTGCTACCCAACAATTCATTTAGGCAGCTGAATCAGCTCAGGGAGCTGACAGTGTCCCACTGGCCTTGGCTGGATTCCCTCTCTCCTAATAGCCTGACTGGACTTAACCTCACCTCCCTGACACTCAGCCACTGCAACCTGAGCTCTGTGCCGTACGTTTCCTTGCGCCATTTGGTCTACCTGTTCTACTTGGACCTGTCCTACAACCCTATTACCTCCATCCAGCCACATCTGCTGAGGGACCTTCTGTGGCTGCAAGAGTTCCACTTGGTTGGCGGGAATCTGCAGAGGGTGGAACCAGGCGCGTTCCGTGGTCTTGTTCACGTTCGTCTGTTTAATGTGTCATTCAATCACCTGTCAACACTGGAAGAGACTGTGTTCCATTCAGTAGGGAACCTTAAGGTGCTTCAGCTGGATGGGAACCCCCTTGCCTGCGACTGTCGGCTATTCTGGGTGCTGCATCGCCGCCTGCATCTAAACTTTGATGGGCAGCCACCCAGCTGTGCTTCACCTGTGCAGGTGCAGGGCAGAATGTTCCGGGATTTTACAGAGTCCGAGCTTCCAGGGTTGTTCATCTGTCGGCAGGCACGTATTCTTAACCGCAAGCCACAGGAGGTGCACACGGATGAGGGCCAAACAATCCTGTTCTTCTGCCAGGTGGACGGTGACCCTGCTCCCTCTGTCATCTGGGTGAGCCCTCAGCGCACTCTTCTGCCCACGACTGGTCGAATCCGTGTGCTGTCCAATGGAACCCTTGAGGTGCGTTACGCACAAGTGCACGACAGTGGTATCTACCGCTGCTTTGCCTCCAATGTGGCAGGGAATGACAGCATTTCTGTCAGTCTGTGGGTGAGCAATTTTCGCGCTTCCTCATCCCGCAACCGCTCTGCCCACTTCTTTTTTGAGGGTTGGAGTCTTACATCCACTCAGCCACCAGTCAACAACTCTCACGGTCGTCAGCCATTTCCATTTGACATGAAGACGCTGCTGGTTGCAGTAATGATGGGCTTCCTGTCATTTCTCAGCTCTGTGGCAGTTTGCTTCATATTCATGTTCTTCTGGAGTCAGAGCAAAGGGCAGATCAAACACACAGCCACCATTGACTTTGTACCTCACAGTGCGGGAGCAGGATCTGGGGGAGGAAGGACCAGAATGGAGACTGGCAGGTTCAACATGAAGCTCATCTGATGCCTCAAGCTAGAACAAAAATGCATCATGGCTTGGCTGATGAAGTGTAAATATGGGAAATATGGTGTTGTTGGTCTGGACCAGTACTGATCGTGGATGAGTAAAGCTAATTTAAAACAGCATATGAAACAAAGAAGTTTCAATAGAAAATGCATTAACTAATTGATTGGCAATGGCCACAACTCATGAGGCTTCTGTGAGGTGCAAGGACCTATGGCCTAACTGCCTAATAATAATGAGTGTTCAACCTGAAGATTTCTTACAAGTCAGAGTAAATATGAGCAAAGAGACAAATGCATGAACTTTGTCTGAAGCTTCTGCTGCAATAGTACCAAGTTGTTCTGAGATGCATGGTGCTTCAGCAGCGTTGGAAGTCCAGTGAAGATTCAAATAATGCAAGAACTAAGATTTATCAGAGGAAGCCGAGAGAAGAGAGTATCATGGCGAGAATCACAGAGATTTTTTGGGCTGTTCACTAGGGATGGAACTGAGTCAGAAGCTTGCAGGAGCGGTGACTAGTTCTGCTTTTCAAAGCATGCAGGAGCGCATGTGATGATTTGAAATGGGTTATTTCAAGACTTCCTGTCAATGAAGCATTGATTGGACACAAAAGCTGCTGATCTCACTCTTTACTGTACACAGCATGAGTGCATGAGATACTGTATGTATGAGCTATTAAATATACAACAATTAGGTGATGTATAAATAGGCAGCTGAATATGTATGAATATACTGACATGCATGTATTATAGTATATTGTAGAGACAGTTTTTTCTTCATCACTTATATCTACTGTGTATGTATTGATACAAGATGCAAGAAACCAGATCTTATTATTATATGTCAGTGAAATAATATGCATATTTTCAGTAAAATAAATTCAAAAGAGCTCCATAAAATAGTTTCACAATTAGAATTCTCCACTCGCATACTGGACTCAGTTACAACCTTTTTACATACTCTTATATACTCTTAAAGAAAATTGTGAAGTAGGTTGGTCTTTCCTTAACTGCCTAAAAGTGCTTTAACATCTTATTTGCTGTATATGGTAGACAGTATGTTTTTAACATTTGGAAGCATGTATCAAAAATACATAATATACTTTATGGCGTTCCACAAGGATGGATAACTGGTCCCATCCTGTTTTCCTTGTAGCTACAGACTGCCATTGTGTCACATTATCAGGGACTATGAGGTCAACTTCCATAGCTATGCAGATGATACACAGCTGTCACCAAATCCCGGTGTTTTATGATTATGTATTGTCTGTGCAGCATTGTAAACTGGATGAATAACAACTTTCTCAACTTCCTGAAAGTAAATGATAAATATATAGATATTTTACTTATTGGTGCTATTACACAAAGATGGGAAATCTGGCTTTACAGACCTGAGGGAAAGGACCTTAGTGTTTTCTTGGACTCCTCAGCTAGGTTTCAATCGCACGGTAATAAGGTCACTAAACCTGCCTTCTTTCATCTTATGAATATTGTCAGAGTTTGGCCCTGCAAAGTATCCTGCAAAGTTCTAAGAAGTTGACCCATGTTTTGTGTTTTTCTTCCCTATAGGTACTATAACACACTTTTCACTGGATTACATAAAAAGATAATAGAGGAAATATGCTCCTGGAAGTACATGTAACATACGTATATTTTACCATCTCTTTATGGGCCAGCAGTTTTTATTTAGGATTCACTATAAAAGAATATATTATTATGTATATATCAATTAATGGTTAACTACCTGTATACATTTCTGACTGAGTGTCTGACTAAATATGTAATAATCATTATTTAAGATAATAAACATATTATTAGATGAAGCTGCTTTCTGCTTTTATGCTTCAAAGTTATGGCATTCCCTGCCATAAGAACTTTATCAAGCATCCTGTATTTTAACATACTTTTTTAGTTTGGATTTTCTTTAGATTGTATGTTTAATTGTTATTACCAGTATTGATTTAGTATTTATCACTATTATAATTACCTTCCTCTATTGTTTCTATGGATTATATTTTGTTTATTTATTTCAATTGTATTTTATTTGTAACCATTTTTTATTTGAGTTATTTCACCTTTTTTTTTTTTTTTTTACTATCCTGTGTTATTTATTGTTCTTTTAATATTATGTAAAGAAGCTGCTCTGACTTTCACAGTTAATGCAGTATCCTATGGTCATAAATAATGGACAAAGCCCCCTTTATCCTAATTAGTCTACAAATTACTCTCAAGTAATCAGATTTAGCCGGTCATGTTTGTCACAGAGACCCGTTTTACACTTATGAATCTTTTAAACAATTGAAGCACTGTTTGTGCTAAGTTTTGCTTCATGAGGGAGACACTAAGTGTGGATTAGTGGTAGAGAAGGTGAGTGCAGGGTATGTAGGTCGGACTTCAGGGACAGATCTGGAGGGGGCGAAGGGGGTGTTTGTTTTGGTCTGGCTTAGTCTGGTGGATCAGAAATCCTACTTTCATGTCACCTCACGAGAGAGAGGAGGGGAGAGAGAAATCCTATTACATACAAACTGTGTCACTGCAGCTCATCCCACATCTGCTCTGTATTCTGAATTTCACACTTTGGCACTCCCTTTTTTTAATGCATAACCGAAGGTCAGTATTCTTCAGCTTAGCTGCAGAGAAAAAAATGTTTTTATGCAAGAAGATTAGACCATGACATTGCATCCCACTGTGTGTTTGTGTATACAGGTGTGTGCGATGTAATGGTTGTAGACTTAGTGGCATATTATACTAAATGACCTTACTAAAAAGTACACCAGCACTCAAAAACATGATTTTTAAATGGTTAACTCCACTTGGATGGTTTATTTTTATTATATAGATTGGTATTTTGGTCGGATTTGTTACCACAGTGCCAATTTCGCATTTTTCAATTTAAAACAGAGACTTTTTCTGTACGTCCATATAAAAGTTCAGAGAGCATTACGTCTGAGCTCAGTTTGTGACTTCACAAAACAGGCTCACTGGCTTGAACTTATAACAGCCCAATATGGGAATTATTAGAGGATAACAATGTGACAACTAGAAACCTTTAGCTCAAAAAGTTGCAGAAGATGCATGCTAAACCACCAAAAGGGATGGGCATGAGTCCTCAATTGCTTGCAAGAGACAGCAGATGATCAATCATTCTCAAGTCCAGTATCAAACAGCAAACATATATCCTTACGGAAATGGAGCCGTGATCTTCATTTTAAAACTTTGTGATTGGTTACAGTGCCATAGAACTTACAGACTGGAGCATTGGAATACCCTACTATAGGTCAAAGCTGTAGCTAGGTAATTATGGTTACACGCAGTGATGTGTGGAAACAATGACAAAATTGAGCAATATACAGTATGAAGCCCAAAGCTGTCATATAACGACTCAACTATTAGTACAACACACCACCATCATCTTGCATTTAAACACATGTTGAGCAAAAACAAAGAAGCAAGGCAGACTAAAAAATAACGCCATTGCAACTTCCAACCCGTCCCCTTCCCCAGGAATTTAAGTATTCACTCATCTTCTCTGTTGAGTAGTTGAGCTGTTGAGAT
The DNA here is from genome assembly GCA_028565825.1 of Olivaichthys viedmensis. Lineage (NCBI taxonomy): Eukaryota > Metazoa > Chordata > Actinopteri > Siluriformes > Diplomystidae > Olivaichthys > Olivaichthys viedmensis. The sequence continues at coordinate 15,207,154 of JAOUQW010000010.1, read as the reverse complement.
GACTCCCTAGCTAAGTTAGCTAATGTAAGTAATGATCGAATCTTGGTTGTTATTGTACATTTTATTTTACCCCATTTTCTCCCAATCTGGTCATTACCAATTCCCACCCACTAGCTAGTTCTCCCCTATCGCATGACAGCTACCAACCGGGAAGGATAAGGGCTAACACATTCTTCCTCCAAGACACATGAAGCCAACTACGGCATCTTTTTGAATTGCTGCTTATGCAACGTCACAGGGCAACTGAACGCACTTGGAGGAAAGCGCTAACTGCCCTCTTCCGTATACATGAGCTCACAGATGCCCACAAATGGCTAGTGTCGCTCTGATCGACAGTAATGCTATCCTTCCCAGGGCCACAGATGGCTATGGCATCGTCAGGATTCGAACTCGCAATCTCCCGACTATAGGGCGAATGCTTTTCTGTGCATTTTGACAGGATTGACTACTGTTAAATAAATCACTGAGAATATGACAATGCAAATCAAGACTAAGATACTGAAATCCCACTTGTGTCAACCTGTGACAAATGTGTGCTAGAACAGTTGAACAGCAGCGGCGAGCAATATCAGTAAACTCAAGTGTATAACTGAACTTAATGTGTTCTGATATGTTAGCATTTCACAGATAGTGGTGAACAGATGTATTCTCTTTGGACTCTGAGTAAGATTTCCCCAATGTAGTAGCGTAGTACGGCGTAAGTAACAGCATAGCGTAACCATGGGTGGCATTGGGCGAGAGCGCAGAGGGGCAGAACTCCTTTGGTTTTTGTAACTGATAAACGAAGCTGAGCTATGGTATTATAATCTGATGGTATTATTTCTGGTGCAATCTTCGTGAAAACTACTCAAAGTGATAAATCATGCTACATGCTGGTTACAATAATGCCACCAATGCCATGGATTCTAACAATTCATGATTATTTATGCCATTGCATGTTTATACCTATGATCCATGTTGTCAATCCCTCATTCATAGTATTTGAGCTTGCTACATAAAATAGTTGATGCTCCCTCAATCTTTAAGTAGACTAGATTTGGCCGAACTACTCTCATGAACAGAAAAATCCCTTTAAAAATCATATTTATATTACAGAGATATTGTTCAGGGCTAAGAGCAACAAGGTAAAATATATGTGTTAAAAATGGTGTTTGTAAATCTGACACAAAAGGTGATATTAGTGGCGTCCTATTCCCTCCTTCTCTTATTTATCAGGAGGAGCCCCAAACATGAGAAGAGCTTTTTGTATGTCTGTTTCCATAAATGTTGTTTATATTGTTAATAATTGAGATGGAGACAATATATATTGGGTATTTGAAGAATACAATATTTTATAATTGTAAAATCAAATAAAATCACAAGACCTAAGTAGTGTTTGTTTATCACTTTCCAACCAACTGTGAGGGTTAGGTTGTTAGGAGGCGTGAGCCGGTGGATACAGGTGCAAAGCTGCTTTTAATAACTAAACACACTGACAGAGCGTAGGCAGGTAATCCAGATGATACACGGAAATACCGATGATACATTCACAAGACATACATGCAATGTTTCGCCACAAGGACAGAAACAGCGGGGATCATATAGACAGACTAATTGGGGAACAAACGAGACACAGGTGAAACAATCAGGGAACAATAAGTGATGAGACAGGGCAGAGACACGAAACAGAAACCAAACCTAAACACATAGCACATGGCGCTCGTCACCATGGCAACCACCAAGGGCAGCCAGAAGTTCAAGGCGAGGAGTTCATGACACAAACATGAATATTAATCTGATTTTTTGGCATAAATGATTTATGTTCTACTTTCTCTGCACAAGATGTAGTTAATGGAGACAAAAAATACTCAACTGTGCTGCATAAAATGTATGCCAGATGAAATGCATAAATTGCAAAGGAAAAGGACAAAACCAAAAACTCAACAAATATATATAATTACAATCTGTATAACTATCTGTATACCATGATCTCCCTGGCGAGCAAGAGATTGAGAGAGAGAGAGAGAGACAGAGAGAGAGAGAGAGAGATTTAAAAGGCAGAATGGTGAGCTGTTTACATTGCAGACTTTAAGACCTTTAACCGACTGACTGCCATGTGAAATGTAACACATAAAATGGCCTAATATTTGCATCATGCAGAAATCCATAATCCTTTAACTCTCTCTTTCTCTCTTCCTCACACACACATGCATGGATGAGATTAAACTCCATTTGGATTATCTCTTTCTCAAACAAGTCTAATCATGGAGCACGATCAGGCCATATTTATCTGCCAAACACCCACATATTATACAACCCAACACACACAAATATACAGCAGCAAATATTACAATGAAGTAATAGCATCTTTACTTCCAGGGCTACAGGCGACTCACAGAATGTCCGTACCCTAATGTCCTTTAAAACACACTAGTCAAATTTCATCACATTTGAAAAGTAACTTTACACACCAGATTACATATTAAAATATGTCACATGCAAAGGAACTACAGAAGGATGTGACCTTGGCCTTCAAAACACCACAAATTTGTCCATTATTCTTTATACTACCCTATTCTTTATACTACCCTTTACCCCAACAAAAAGGCTTTGAAAAAAGTTTTGATTTTGATTTCATTTTATTTTCTCTATTTCTAGCTAACGGAAACATTAATAAGTACCCAGTCCCAATCCCCAATACTAAACAATGACATATAATCCATGTTTTAATATACATATTCAAGGAAAAAGAAGTATAAAAGTATAGTCATTAACCAACACCTCCCCCCCTTCCCCAATTTTTGGTGAGACAGACATTCTGTTTTTGTGTTATATCAATGTTTCTGTGTTATCTGTGCCTAAAAGTGATGATTCCAAATGTAAATGTGAATAAAGCAAAACAAACATCTCTAGCGTTGGATAAATTGTTGTAATGTGTCATGCACATGTTTTTCCTGTAGGAGACTTTCCTTTTTGTGGAAAGCTATCTCTTCAGAGAGGGAGAAATGTTTTGTCTGTCATGCATCATTGTATGCCGTTTTTGGCATATTTAACTTGAAGGTGTAGGTGAAGATAAAGGTTACACATCCTTCTATTGTAAATCATTTGTCAGTTCTGAATTTCCCCACTGTCACGCGCGTGGCTGAGCTTCGGGGACGACGACGTTTCTCCGCCCCCTGAGCAAGACGTGGACTGGCTGGTGGAGCTCTTTCGGAGGCTCTCCCTAGGGGACGGCGACGCCACTCTGTCTCCGGACGCCGTGGTGGGTGGCCCCTGGGTGTCTTCCAAGTGGAGGCCGTTGAGGGGGGGCTCTGTCACGCGCGCGGCTGAGCGCGGGACATAGCGTGGCGGTTGCGCGGCCACGCGCCTGTGTTATGTTTCCTTGTCTGTGTCACGTGAGTCATGTTAAATGTTCCCCGCTGTTCCTTG
>JAOUQW010000010.1:15151613-15166625 GCA_028565825.1 Olivaichthys viedmensis | reverse complement strand
CGAGCGTATAGTAAATAAGAGTCCTGGGATGAGCACAGGATAGGCTTCATGATTACAGCTGCAGTCCGTAGGAGATGCAGGTCTGTAGTATCCAGGTAGATCCAGGTAAAGTTCACCTAGATGAATCAGAGGAGGTGGATGCGAATCTGTTTTTTTCGTATACCACATCCTCTTCCATTCAAGCGAACCAGGCGGATTTTATTTGCGTCCGTTGTGACCACTGCTTAAATCAGCCTTAAGAGTCCCAGTTACTTCTCCTGAACTAAACACAACAGCGCAAGAAGATCGGGATTGCCCAACTTTACAAACCTACCGAAGTAAAGTATGATCACAGTACGCTATGCTGTCTAGGTTAGCTTTCACTTGCTAGTTTGCCATTACCCAACATTGAAAAGGGAAACATTCTGCCGAAGTACATGTAGACATTAAAAAGTCACCAATTATTCAGGCTTTGTACTGCATATTGTGACCCACAACATTAACCTCATTAGAAAACAATCGCAGATTTATGTCCCCTGGGGTTTTAACACACCTAGCTTATGTTAATAAAAGGCTTATAAATTAGAGTTAAGTCAGCTAATTAGACAACGAATTACAATTAATTGAACGACCTACTGAACTGTGGAATGCTGTAAGGGCCCTCTGAGGCCATATTTGGGTTCTGTTTTTGAGGATAAGAATGGATAGTGGCAGTGATGGAGTATCAGGAGTCTCATAGTGTGCATTGAATGAAATTCTCCCTCACGTTTCCGTGCTCTCAGTACTCCAGTGCTTCATAATTAATACAGAAGGTATTCCTTCATCTATTTAGTCTTACATTGGCCCCAATTGAAAAGTAGCAGAAGCGAGAGAGCAAGACAGAGAGATGCAGTATTAGGTTTGGCTTTACCATTATAATAAGCGCAGTTTATGTTTATGGCAATGGTCGATTCTTGATCAGTAGGTGTCTTCTAAAATACTCGATGAATGGCTGCCAAATACAAATGCTTTTTATATAAATCCTAATTAGCATTAACACCATGGCCAGAAGAAGAGCAGGACTGTACGAGAGTCTGTTATCAAGGTGCGTTTAAAATGTGTAATTTGCATTGACTATTAAATCAATTGAAAGCTGTGATAGAAGATTCGCAATGTGCCGGACATGTCATACTAGAAATGATCTGATACTACTGCTAATGTATTATTCATTAAGCATTAATGGATTAATAGAAAAGTAAAAAATTGGGCATTGGGCCGTTATTTTTTTTTCTTCTTCTTTTCATCGAACAAGCAGAGTGACCAAAAATAGCTCTGTCACATTAAACACTCTATTACTCTAATTACCACAGGCCCCCATTAGGTGTTTCAGAGTGGGCTAAAATAGAGCCGGGCAATTCCACGCTTTTCCTTGAAAAAAAAACAAACAAAAAAACAAAGCACAGGATAAAAATCACTTAAATTGCCCCCTTAGGTTTATATTTAACTGCTCTGATTGAATGTTCTAAGAAAATTTTATTATTTATCCATCAAATATGAGTGGTGCCTCCACACAGAGCAGCATGTTTCAAAGCGAAGCGATCAAAAAAACCCCACTGTTTTACTAAATGTCATCAGTAAGGCTGACTTCTTCCTGTCTTAGTTTTATCCTTAATTTCTATTTCAGTTCGGTTTTATTTGTGTAGCGCTTTTAATAATAGACATTGTCACAAAGCAGCTTTACAGAAATCCAGATTTAGATCTAGATCTCTAATGAGGAAGCCAGAGGCGACAGTGGTGAGGAAAAACTCCCTGAGACAACATGAGGAAGAAACCTTGAGAGGAACCAGACTCAGAAGAGAACCCATGACACCCGATAGTGGGATTATAGGTCGCTATAGTAGATAGTCATAGAGAGAAAAGGCAACAGTACTAAATGTGATCATTTTCATCAATTCATCAAAACCGAACACATTCTTTTTTTTCAAAATGACACTTTCATATTATATTATATTATATATCGTCGCTCTTAGCGAATATACGCTCGCTAAGAGATCACATCTGGAACGAGGAGATCAGAGAGAGGACGGGATTGAAGGACGTGATTGCGGAGTATCGGCAGAGTAAGTTTAGATGGGCCAGACACGTCGCATGGTTCACCGACGATCGGTGGACGCGTGCAGTTGTTGAGTGGTACTTGCGTGAGCTGAAGAGGTCACTCGGAAGGCGATTTGAGAAAATGGATGGGAAAAATGAAAAGACGATTTGAGAAAATGGATGGGACCTATATGGAGGAGGACCGGAAGACCGGGAAAGGAATGGGCGCAATGCTGTGACCAGCGAAGTCAATTCGACACCCGACAGTCTGGTCGATCAAGGTGATCAAGGTGATATCGTCGCTGTCCAATGAAAAACATGTATCTCCACTTTTTGCGTTTTTTACTTTTTATCATATATGGAATGTGGGCTAAAACCTCCATCTACCCCACAGCACTTAACATCTAAATGAACAATAAAAAGCAAATCACACTATGAATTTTGGATTTATCGTGTATGATTAATGATAAGAAAAAGTGTTTTTACGTGTTCCTGAAAAATTAGAATTTTGGAGATACATGCTTTTCATTGGAAAAGGTTTGTAAAATTCACAGCTGTGTAGATCGCAGTTCTCTTTACCCGAAAACGTTGCAGTAAAGATTTACAACTCGTCGCTTTATGGAAGACAAGATTATCTGCAAAACTGCATTCAGCCGAACGAGAAACCGCCAGAGCACTGCACTATGCCGCTTGTGACGTCCATCCAAATAGCAAGAGGTTTTATTTAGTACAAAAATCGAAGCGTTGTGGTGTGAAGTAGACAGGCTGGGTGATTCAATGCTAGATGTTGATTCTTCTCAGAAAGTTGTGTGTGTGTGTGTGTGGCTCTATTGACCAAATGGTGTAGCTATCTTTAGTGGTGGAATGACAATTCGTGTCCAATAGTGAATAATCAACACCATGCCGCTCAAACCCCGTGTTTGGAAACCCGAATCTAACACTTGAAAATGTGCCATTTCTTCAAAAACTCTCTGTCCATGTGATGCCACATTCTCAGCGGTGATGCACGAATGTTTTTCTTTTTGAATTTTGGTCCGTGATCTCCCAGAAAGGTCCCATGACCAGATATGCAAACCGTCTCATTGATGTTACGCTTGTGCAGGCAGCGAGACACGTTGCAAATGTCACTTCCGTAACGCTGGAGTTGCCCGGCTTCTGTCGATCAAGATTTTTTTTTTAAAAGAAGGCTTTATTAATGCGCATGAGGAAAGATATTAGCATATATAATTTTGCAACGATGAGAATATTCAGCAGCTCGAACTACTTCTTCGTGCTTTCAATTCTCCCAGCCCATAGCTAGTCTGATATATAATTCATATATGATCTTTAGGGAGCACACACATCTGTGCGTGAGAGCCAGATCCTGCTGGCGTGCAGTCTGTCATCATACCTGACATAAAAGGATTATAGGCTCACTCTTTGCCCCGATGTGCATCGCACCGTTATGGTGGCATATTAATAGTCTATGGAAGTGACGGATTCAAAACCCTGATCAGTCCTGAAATGGTTCTATCCAGTTTTGCATTTCTGATCATTTATCCGTGCTCTTTTCAGCATGAGCTTTCTCTTATGTCTTCTGTGTGACTGGTGTTAGAGAACCTCACTGCCTTCCTAAGTTCTTTCTTTAGGAGACTTGTTGCACGGTGACGCTCGTCCTGAATGCTCAAGGTTATTATGCGCTCATATTGATATTGTACACCCACTCGGAAAAACCAGTCCTCATTTCTGTGTCTCTCTCTCTCGCTCTTTCTTTTCCTCCCCTCCTCTATCTGTGTTGATGCACATAGCAGAGCAGGCTTGGCTTGGAGCTATTCCCACCCACACACACACACACACACACACACACACACACACACACACACATAGACACACACACATAGACACATGCAGCTACAAGACTACAGCTTGACATCACATTTACATCCCGAATTGAGGAGGGGTGTGCGTCAGAGTGTGTGTGTGTGCGTGTGCGCCTATGCATGGCATCAGCACAGTGCAGGTAAACAGAGTGATGTGCAATTTGCAATCAGAAGCTTCCACAGCACCAGTGAACGCATTCACGGTGTAATTAATATTCCTGTGCTTGTGTGTTTTTTATGGCCAATTGAAGTGTTAAGGAACATTAGTAGACTGCCATGTGACTCTCCCCCACACTGTGTCTCTTTTTTTTTTCGTTTAGTTTTTTTAGTTTTCCTTAATTTATTTGTAGCCAATTTCCACCTGCTAGCTGAGTTAAGCGTGAAGGCTAACAGGCGCTTCTTCCGAGACACTTCAGAGGAGAGCGAAAGCTGCCTTATTATGTAAATATGAGCTAACAGACGGCACACGTTTGCTTATGAACAGAGAGAGAATGAGCTAACGGCGTCCTTTTCAGCCAGAAAGCAGCGATGGCTGTCGCATCGTGGGATTGAACTCCCCATCTCCCGATAATAAGGCAAAACCTTAAACAGTGGCACCACTCAGGAGGTCCATGTATGCATTTGTCTATGTATACAGTGTATGTGTTCATTAGTCTATATGTCTGTCCATCATTCATCCACCTGCTCATGCACTCTCCGTGGATTTTACCAGTTACAGTTTTGACAACGACAGGCAGCAAAGCCTGAAGTCTTCCTCCAGGGAAATATGACAGGAAATGCATGAGCTTTTTGCCATACTGTGCAGGTAACACACCTCAGGATCCATTCTTGTCTCTGCTCCCATGCAAAACAGCGAATACTGCAAGTAAACACATTTGACATGCAGGTAACTGCTACTTTCCAAAATATTCTGGTTATGCGCAATAGCTAATAGCTTGGCTTTATGAAAAAAAATAGGTGCTTGTTGATATTAAATTCTCCTTTCATGAAAATTGTCTAAACCTTCATCGCAGTCTACAATATGATCACAATATTTCTTTATTTAAAAAAAAAAGAAAATTAATAAGTCATTTCTTAGTCGGAGCAACAGTTCTGTGTCGTTTGGTGAACAGGATTATGGAAGACATGAGACATAAATAAGGACCCTTCCAGCTGTCCTTACGCTGCCTCCTAAATGGGACAGACACTCAAACTCCGCTTTCCGGACGTAATCCCGTCTGGAAAACTGTATCTATAGAGAATTTTCAGAATTATGATTATTTTCAGTGGTAAAAAAAAATTATAATGCGTTCCAAGCCCATCCGGATTCATCCAAACAACATACCCAAATATCACTAAAGTACAATCAAATACAGTATTTTTTAGTAATAATAACAATATTAATAATAAGTATCATTATAATTATAAGTACAGCTCTCCTCTTTTCGCTCTCTTAATAACCTCCATCTTCTCGAGAGTGTGGGCTTTTTTAAAGGTCTATTTGCTTTCTTATCAATGGATTGCACCTTTTTTTTCAGCTATTTTGAGACTCATTTTCAAAGGATTGCTGTTTTTGTCACGATGAAATCGCACAATACGAACGAAAGATGCGATGGAACAAAAGACGAATGCGACGATTGCACTGAAGCACTAGATGTAGTCCAGCCATCTAATGTGACCGCTGCTTTTCCGTGGCGTGACTTTCAATATGCATCCAGAAAGTGTCCGTTATGGTATTGAAAAGCAGGAGTCGTCGTAGCAGGAATTCAGATGACGGGGTTTGGGTGTATTTTGGGTGTATTTATAAGTGTCTATGATAACAATATCTAGCGTAGTGAATATCGTGATATGTCATCTGATAAATTGGCACATACCAAATGAAAGCCTGAAGTAGAGCACCCATAAGCATAGTTTAATTACTGTAAATCGTGTTAATTGTGAGAAATACAATGCAGAGAAAACCGGGTTTTAAAATATGCAACACTGAATAAGCAGCACTGATCAATACGTCTTACATAAATGGTCCTGTAATTAAGAAACGCTCGGCTTTCATTTTCTGACAGGGGCATCTTGTGCTCAACGAGACCTCTTTTCCCCCTGTCAGTTTCAACACTGAATAAGAAGTGCGCTTCTCTTGTCGACTGCGTGTATCATGACATTATGCTGTAAATGCAAATCTCCCTTGGGGAATTTTCTACATTTCTTCAAAATCTTGCGAGTGATCCGTCTGTTCTCCTGCTGGTTATTTACCACCCACCTAGCTGCAGTTTTTCATGATGTTCTGGGAATTGCTTTGTAGGATTTTAACCGATTTTGTCCGTGGTTTTAATGTTCATATCACTAAGCCCTATTCATTGTACATGGCCACTGAATCGCTTTGACCTCATGCAGTTTGTGTCAGGGGGCACTTCTCAACATGGCCGTAGCCAGACCTGGTCCTTTCACACGAGTTAGACATCAAGGTCACACCAAGTGGTAGATGTTCCAATTTTAATGGTAATACTTGGGTTGAGAGCTTTAACAATCACAAAGGAAATTCAAGAAAGCGGAACTATATTATCAGCCGCATCACTTCCAGCTTCCTGGTACAGTTCCACTTTCATACTTTGGGATGCGCGCCCTAGAGGGCTTGTTTTGGGTAACGTTGCAGCGTTCAGCTACACGGTGAGGTTTTGTTCATGTTTATTGATGACAGTGAGTCACACTGTGTCCTAAACCACATCAGCACGTCCGTGTGGCATCACTGAACAACTGGATTTGGTTTGAGGCTCATATTTACAGAATAGATTTTGGGTGAGACAGACTATCATTACTTGTTAACAACATTAGCCTCGTAGCTCCAATGCAAAACTAAAGAAACAATCATCGGACATCGATCATCAACTACATTTGTGGTGAGGGGAATATCTATCTGTCTGTCTTATCGGTCTGTTTTACACACGTTCTGTATCCCTCCCCAAATTAGAGTGAGAATTTATATATAACATATATGCAACATAAAAATAATGCATCCAGTCATATGATATAAGCACCAGCCTTCCGTGATCTGTGATGTGTTATAATTATACATTTGTATATGTATCTAAATATGTATTTGAAGGAATTTCATGAACCTGTCCAAGGCTAATGCATGATAATAAGACACCCAAATTGATTCATGGATTATTTCCGAAGTGTAAAATGTTGGAAATGACAAATGATAAAATAAAATAAAAGAAGGATTGTGTAATTAAATGTTAAAGCTCACTTTATGCTAATCACCCAGCCTTTCTTTGTTTAAGTATTTGCTGTGCGTTAGTAAATGTGCACTGACAGACTCTGGAACCGATGATCAGCCACCGTGTGCTCTGGCGTTCTGTGAGCAAATTTACAACTGTGTGAAAAATTCTGTGTGTGGAATAACACATACTACGCTCGGTTCCCATGCATTTTACATACATGATGTAGCATGTAGCATGACAGTGTGCCATTTTGGCTCCTTGTGTTCTGTACTATGATGTGCGTGCGTGTGTGTGTGTGTGTGTATAGTTGAATGTTCCTATGCAGTGATTCCCCTGTTGGCGCCGTGTGTCAAAATCTTTCACTTCTGAAATGGAGGCTGTAACCATGGTGATCCAACAAAGAGCTGGAATTCAGGAAGAAAAAAAAAACTATACTGTTTAGTAGGCAAGAGAGAGAGAGAGAGAGCGCGCGAAAGAGAGATACTGGAACGGGGACTTTCACTTTCACGCATGAGAGAAAGGACGTGTTCTACTGTACTTCTCTGAGAATACACACGCCAGCCTTGACATTGGAGATCTTCCTCGAGGTCTGCACTCATGAAGCATTTATCATGCAAATGCTCTCCAAATTTTTTTTTCTTTTTGTGCTGTAGACGTTTATCAGTGTACTTCAAAGGAACTCACTAGAACATCAGACCACTTATTTACATTTAAAAGGCTTTCCATTAAAGGTTCAGTTTGTCATTTTTAAAGGCCTCTGCTGTTTACGAGGCAAACGCTAACAAGTCTTCCCCTTTCCCCCAACTAACCCCACCCACTCTGTTAAAACTACTGTACGTATGCCTCATGAGTTGCGTTTTAGAGCTGAGCGGCTCTGTTGTGGCTGGGGGCGGAGCTACTTTCTGGGCCAGAAAAATGTTGCCTGATATGAAGAATTTAATGAGATCCATTTCAGGGCAATATTGTAAATCACAGTCGATCTCCCTTACAAAAATGAACCAGAACCAAAAATGAACCAGTTTTTTGGCAGAAAGAAAAGCATGACACTACCATGGTACCATAGTAAAACATTGGTAATGAAATCATGTTTTTTTTCCTGCCAAAAAACTACGGTAAAACCATGGTTCATTTTTGTAAAGGCTAAGGCACACACTTAGAAAATAAATAAAAAAGCATGACTATCACTTCCTTGGATAGTTAAGGGTTCTTAGTTTCCCAAAGGGGTTTTACTTCGAACCCTCTCTGACTGTGAAACCCTCTGTTGTAAAAAATCTTCTATAAAATATAAAAAATCTTCTATAAAACCTTTAAGGGTTCCCCCAGTGGGACAAATCGAAGTGTTCCAGATTGAGCCTTTTTTTTCTTATGATTATTACAGTTCTAGAAAGACCTTTAAACATTAAACAATTTGCACCTTTAATTTATGTGAGGAGGAACGTTGACGTGCCCTGAATACTGTGCAGCTGTGGACTCCATTCAGCTCTTGCGCACAGATCAATCAGAAGATTAAAAATATATCAGTCCAAAAACACAAAAAAGAAATGCCTCGTCAGATTTGTTTAAAGGCTTCAGTAAATGGTTTTCATGATGCATCGATTAAAAGGGGATAGAGAAATATACGAGGAAAAATAGAAAAAAATGGACGACAAGGAAAATCCAAATTTAATTAATGAATTTAATCAATTTAAAACCCAAACTTCCTTCAGTCTGGTTGTAAAATGTTGCCGAGTGTTCCTCTCACCATCTCTCTCTCCCTTATTGACCCAGGCCAACTAAAACATGTTACTGACTGACCTTAAGCCTGTGAGCAAACTCTCCTCTTCATCTTCTCTATGTCCTAAAACATGATCTGGCCATCACTGACCACCTTATCCACCACTATTCTACACATTGTACTATATTCATTTGCATTTTAACCTGGCGGTTTGACCTTAACTGTCTCCTTGCTTTCTGACAAAATAACCCAAGATGTCACATTAAACCTTGGTCATGATAACGTTTATGAACATACATCATCTCTCAGAAGTTGACGTACACGCACCTGATAACACAGGCTTTACAGAAACTCTTATATAAAATAATAAAACGGATAATTCTACAGATTCTATATTAATCGTAGGTATCAATCACTCAGTGATAATAATCACATATTTAATTAGACATATGAATGAAAAAGAGAGACAATCAGAACCAAATCTCACACAGAGTCCTTTCGAAGAGTCCTGATTCCTTACGAAGAGTCTTGATTCATATTGCCTGTTTCGGATGAGCGTGCTGTCCAAGTGTCCCTCATATTACGCTGACACAATGTTGTATGGAGCCTGTCTCAGGGGAAGTGAGCACTTCAGAGATGAGAAAATAACACCCTTTCTCGGGATTAGGCTATGAGGAAGACTGAACACAGTGGAACTAATTACTTTACTATATTAAGTCAAGTTTATTTATAAAAAGAAAAATCACAATCAAGTCTCAATGAGCTTTGAAGGCCCTAATATTTATCAACTCCCAAAGTCCTAGACCCTTCATGAAGAGCGTCACAGTTAGAGTCACAGCCTCGAGCCACACATTCAACACGCAGAGTGAATTAAAGAGACTTTGATTTTTAGCGAGCACAAACAAGAGCTTTTAATTAACTGCTGTATTTTGACAGCATCTTGAACAGACCTGGGATCTGTGTTACATGAAGGGTCAATGATTTAGAACGATTTTTTTTTAGACTCTTTGGGATGTCTTGTGGAAAAAATAATGAATTCTGAAGCATTCATGTGGAGGCTTGTTTTATTCTCACTGACTAAACTGCTAAATTGGAGTCATTTCGGTGTTTATGTGTAGCACTTCCAAAGTGAAAACACGAGCTCCAGCTCTTTCAGGCTGAATGTGAAGCCAGTCAAGCAGCTTGTCAGTCTGCATAGACACGAATCAGACCTCACTTGCCCCAAAATAGGCACCCTGGTTTTATTTATTTATTCCACTTCACCCTCATGTACTGTTCGGCTCAAAATTAGCCACTTTAAATCTGTATTAAAAGTAAAGCAGGATTAAAATGATTTTATGAACATCTTTTCTTATGAGCTTGGTTCAATTTCGCTAATAAATCATAATTAAAACTCAGATTTATATGAAAGATTGTGCTCGGGTCATGTTGTCCCTGAGATGAGCAAGGTGAAATAAAAAATGTGAAATAAAATGACTAGTATTGGCAAATATGAATGAATGAAGCTGTAATTACACGCCATGTCACATGACCTTCATCTCTTATTTGCACTCGCATTTGGTCACACACACACACACCATTTGTGTGTTTATGCCCATTAATATCTTACTACAAATTCTCCTCCTGTTATACTGAGGCCTACAAGCCCCTGTTCGCTCTAAAAAATAAAAAAATCAATTTCTATAAGATTCTTTATTGTTAATACAGAACACAGAACGCTCTGAGAAAAAAAAGTTTTATCTAGCGCCCTAAAGGTTCTATTCAAAACCCTACAACACAGGTGGTATGTCTAAAACGGCACTCTATCTACTATATAGTGCACTATTTTAGTTTTAGTTTTGTCATTTTGTGGCCATGTCTGAAAGTGTAGTGGAGAATATCCAGCACGCTCATGAAATCCCACAATGCACTGCAACAGGTTATGTTATTATTCAAATGTACCCAAGATGGTATAGAATACCCATAATCCCCTGTCACTTGTAGGGAATAAGGAGTAGGGATAATCACTCAGTGATAATAATCACATATTTAATTAGACATATGAATGAAAAGAGAGACAATCAGGACCGAATCTCACGCAGAGTCCTTTCGAAGAGTCCTGATTCCTTACGAAGAGTCCTGATTCCTTACGAAGAGTCTTGATTCATATTGCCTGTTTCGGATGAGCGTGCTGTCCAAGTGTCCCTCATATTACGCTGACACAATGTTGTATGGAGCCTGTCTCAGGGGAAGTGAGCACTTCAGAGATGAGAAAATAACACCCTTTCTCGGGATTAGGCTATGAGGAAGACTGAACACAGTGGAACTAATTACTTTACTATATTAAGTCAAGTTTATTTATAAAAAGAAAAATCACAATCAAGTCTCAATGAGCTTTGAAGGCCCTAATATTTATCAACTCCCAAAGTCCTAGACCCTTCATGAAGAGCGTCACAGTTAGAGTCACAGCCTCGAGCCACACATTCAACACGCAGAGTGAATTAAAGAGACTTTGATTTTTAGCGAGCACAAACAAGAGCTTTTAATTAACTGCTGTATTTTGACAGCATCTTGAACAGACCTGGGATCTGTGTTACATGAAGGGTCAATGATTTAGAACGATTCTTTTTTAGACTCTTTTGGATGTGGAAAAAACAATGAACTAGATACATGGTTTTTTTCCCCCTCTCTTTCTCTCTTTCTTTCTTTCTTTCTCTCTCTCTCTCTTTCTTTCTCTCTCTCTCTCTCTCTCTCTCTGTCTCTCTCTCTCTCTCAGCAGGGTCGGCATGGCTGTCCAGGTTTATCTTTATCTCCTTTTAATTACTGAGCATTACACAAGGGATTAAGCTGTTTCACTCTGTGTGTGCTCTGCTTTTCAGGCTCCATCTCTATGGGATGGATATGATAAAAACACCAAGTAATATATAAATATACTGTGTATCGATAACAGAAATGAAACAATAAGTTTTTGTGGTAAGATAACTGTACAGCCCAATACCTTGGTTTTCAGTACATCACTGTATCTACTTACCACTTCATAACATTAAATGCCATAAAACACAGCAGTAGCGGAGCAGGTATTAAACTATGTGGTTGAGGGAAATTGCTAGAATATTATTCAAAGCAGACTTGGTAGATTGATCACTCTTACTCTTATATGAAAATATAGTTTATTCCGAAGTCTTGTATCTTGTAGCATATATCAAGAGATGCAATGTACTATATATCTATACTGATGTAGTGTAATGTTAACAATATGACCATTCCAGATTTCCTTTAATAATAGGTTATAATTGATAAAGAAATCTGGAATAGTCATTCCACACTATTTTATATTATTCCCTTATACCTGCGTACACACTCTTAATCCATAATAAGCCGTCAGTCTTAGGAACAGATGCGTTTCTTTTAATAAACCTCTCATGCTCATTTTGAACAATGTCCAGTAAGAAATTAGGCCCTTCTTCCAGAAGAACTCTCATACTGAACAGTTGGTAACAGGCGGAGTGGGTTGATGTTGACGTCTTCCTCTGGCTTTCTCGAGAGGAGAAACCCGTCCAGCGTTTAACAGTCCAGCTGTCCTTGTCACAGGGTTCCAGCTTGCAGCCACTGCTTATTTTTCCTGAGGCGCTTTTTTCCTTTTTTGGACTATTCTGTCATGTTTTTGACACTGTCTCCCTTGGAACTGTCTCGCCTGTAGTTTGAGCACAACCCATTCAACCTTTATACAAGCTGTTATACAGCACGAGGTGACGGACTCTGTAAAATGTCTCTCTAAAACACCCTTTTATGGTGATTTTTATTAGATTAGCTTTACTGTATTTGCTTTGTTATAGTACTATATTGTCGATTCTTTTTAAATCAACAGTACCCAACTGTGGTTCTATACTGATTTGACAGTTTATACCTTACTATATCGATATACCTAGGGTTATATATACTGTATATATAGGTATTTCTTGAATCATCAGAGAATGCTGCAAGTTGAATTTTTCTAAATGACTGATGCATCAAGTAAGAAAACCTTAGAGCAAACATTTTGGGTTTTAAAATTGGCGGTTGTTTCCTGTGGAGGCTGCGCGGATAAATTGCGCGTGCAGTTAGTGGGCGTGTTTCGTGTGGTTTACAAAGAATAATTGCGTGAATGACGTCATGTGGAAAGTGATATGAAATGAGGATTTTGCGTGTGCTAATTGTCCTCGATCGCCGCAGCGAGTTCTGATCTCAAAGAGACTCCCGGAAGAGTAAAACTGAAACTGAAACTCACGCCTAATAAAAGGCGGTGAGATGCGTTGAATGTCAAAAAAATAAAAGAGTGTAGCCATGAATAGCATTTTGCTAATAAGGTGTCACAGTCAACCCCGACATTACCGACAATACCACCCAACACCGCCAGAGATCTCCTTCACCCGAATTCTAGCACTTCCGGTTCACCTGGTTCACGCACCTGTTCTGCATTCCGCCATCATCTCTGCCTGTTTTACGGTTTCTGGTTTTTACCTAACCCCTTTGTTTTGATTGCTACGCGGACTTATGTGTGGTGAGTCACATGGCTTTTATGATTCAGGCCATTGGTTCAGATTATTAGTAAGCCTGCATGAACCAAAGATACCACGACCAGGGTTCGAATATGGTCTAATGCTGCCGACTCCCCAGTTCTTATAATACCTCAATGAGTACAAGTGCAAGGCGTCTCATTAAAAAAACACACGGTCCACAATCCAGAATCGTGATCCAAAAACAGGCATAAAGTACAAAAAACTAGCGAAAAGGCTACACAATACAACAAGGCGAACTGGTAGAATACACAGAGGAACACTGGCTGGACTTTGCAAAGACAGTCTAACAAAGCCGAGTATATATACACAATGGGTAATGAACAACAGGGGGCGCTAGTTATGGTGTGGGACCGGTTGGTAGTAGCTGGAAAATCCAGTCAAGACTGGGATGTGACACAAAGTTTAAGTCTGGTGATTTTTCTGCTCTAAAGGCTTATTCACATGAAATAAAAGCGCATAATAAGATTTTAAAATGAACACAGGCATTTCTATAAACGCCTGCACATTAAGACCGATACTGCCGTACTGCAATGATGCGTCATTTTGTTTTTATACTAAAGCTGCTCATTAACAGATGAGTTGAATCATGTGACCAGGAAAATCACCAGACTGTGCTGAACTGAGAACTGAGATCTGTACTTTATCTGCGGGCTATAATTTAGGCTGACGCATTGTTGGACATTTTTAAGCTTTATTAGCAAAACAGTTATTTAGAATCTGCCGTTTAACATCAATGATGTTATCAAAGACTTTAGAGCTCTACAATATGTATATGTAAATTGAATTAGGAATTTAAAAGAGGCACCATATCTTCAGCCCATTCCTTTAGAGTTAGAGCCACATGAATACTACTCTGATGTTTAAAAGCAGCATTAAAACCTTAAAAACAAGCTCATTATGTGCCAGTACTGAAAATGTGCACACTCACATATGCTTCCTGCAGGCATAGATTCAACACACACACACACTTTCATATGGACTCAAGTTTTTTGGTGTCTCACTATAGCAAGTCTGTGACCTCACGAAGTTCAACGAGGTTTCTAAATCTGGAGCTACTGCGGCCTGTTTGCCTTTGGTGCAGTTTCTCTCAGCTCTTAACTTAATAGCTAAGCATTCTGGAAGCTGGGTAGAATATTTATAACTTTATTTTGGTACAGTTTATTCTGAAATGATCATGACTGTGCCCAACTTCCTGCGAAGGCTATGCCCTCCTCTGTAGGGGTCGAAAATAATGGGCACTCGGTGTGCACTTCAGTGTCATTTTTCGAAGCTGAAGTGTTCTACTATTGCACAATTACTGACGCTTGTAAACAAGAACAGGTAACACAAATGAATGATGAACAGGTAAACTAAGAAACAAGAATTTCCTTACACTACTACCAGTTTCATTTACCAGTTACTGTTCGCTTTACCTGAACCGAGCCAGTTATGTCTGATTTAATAAATGGAAAAGGTGTAGCCTATAATCATGTGTAATCGTGTACACATTAGGCTTAGTAACTATACAGTGAGGTCCAAAAGTGTGAGAGCACATTGAAAATCCAGCAGCATGTTTCACTGTAGTTTTGATCTACTGTGGTATCAATCTCTCTTCTGTTCGTCTCCTTACATAAACCCTTCTGTTACTGCCATAAATCTCAAACTTGGAT
>JAOUQW010000010.1:15107332-15118621 GCA_028565825.1 Olivaichthys viedmensis | reverse complement strand
GCACCTTCACTCCACTCTCAGCCACTGAACTCTGTAACTCCTTCAGAGTGACTGTTGGCCTCACTGTGGCTTCCCTCTCCAGTCTCCGTCTTGTTGGGGCGCTGAGTTTTGAGGGACGGTCTTGTCTAGGCAGTGTTTGGGTGGTGTGATGCAGCTTCCACTTCCTCACTACTAAAGTGCTTATTGGAATGTCCAAGCTCTTGAATATTATTTTGTACCCTATTCCTAATTTATGAATTTCTATAACCTTATCTTTAACTTCCTTAATGCTCTTTAGTATTCATTTTCACTCCTTTCCTTCAGACTGATAGTCCCTCCAATGACAGTTCAACTGAGGGGGGGTTTTATCCAAAATGTTTTAATGTTTCATAGGTGGAGGCCAATTGTAAGACAGTTGTGTTCTCGTTAAGGCAATATTTTTCATCTTTCATCTGGAGCTTCCAGAGCACAGGGGTTGAATACTTATGCAAGCAGCATTTTTCAATTTTTGAATTCCTTGAAAGATTTGCTGACCAATAATTAATTAAAAACTTTGAGAGAGTACTCACTGTCAGAGAATATGAGTTTGCAATAACAAAAATACTGACGGGAAAATTTTTAATAGAAATAAATATTTATATATATATATATCTAATATATATAAATATTTATCATTTGTAATTTAGACAAATCTGATGACTTCCAGGGGGGTTAAATACTTTGGCAAGCCACTGTACCTTGTTGGTCACCATGTAGGTGTACAGTTAGAGACCAAAGCTCATCTTTTTCCCTGCACAGTGTGTTAATCGGCCTTTAGTCTTCATCAGTGTCAGTTTTTGGCCACAGGGCGCTGTTGACTAGATATTTTTGGTTGGTGGATTGGTTTTCAGCCCAGCAGTAACACTGAGTTGTTTACAGTTTTTCACGATTGCCTACACACTGTTATCGCACACCAGCACATGTTTCTCAGTAACCAAAACACTGATTTTACCAGGACAAACACTACAGAGCTTTCCTCTATACTTCCGTTTCTTTCTCTACCAAATCAAAGTACATTTTTTATTTTCTATAGACAACATAATTCAGAGAGGCAGAAACAGACCTGAGTGTTTAATTTATTATGTTTCATGCAGAAAAGCGACACCTGTCATCCCGATGAACTTCAAAACTGGACGACTGAACATTACTGCAATACACACATGAATAAAAACAGTAATGAAATCCTACCGTATGATGGAATGGGTTGGAGGAAACAGAGGGAGAGAAAGAAGAGAGAATATGAATTGAATTAGAGGTGGAGGTAGAGATTGAGGAATGAGGAAGAGGAGGAGGAAGGCTCTCTCTCAAGGAGACAAACCGTCTCAAATTAAATTCAGGTTACACTAGTTGACCATGTCATCAGCTGTGATTTGAGTATGAGAGGCAGATTTTTTTTCTGCATTGTCGGAGAATATTGCATGTGAAGTAGACAAAATTATCTCGCTGAATCGAAATGAGAGGAGGTTTTTTGTCTGATAAGTGGATACATTGAATTTTTTGTCTGCTATGCTATCCTAATGTTTGAGTGCACTTTTATGTTACAGGAATTCATTTTCATGCATTCATTCATTCATTGATTCACATCAAAGGTCGGTTTATATTTTGGGTCCACTTACAGTTTTTCTTTTCACTTCCAAACACTAAAAAGTACAAAGGAAATAAATACAGCAGTAAATAATTCTTTGAATACCTACGCAATGTTACCGAGTTGATGTATAACGCAATGTTCCCGAGTTGATGTATAAAACAATTACGCCAGCATACACACTGTGACGGCTGTGCTCTCAAATGATCAGTGCAGTGTGGAAAACATGGTTCGTGGTAGAGATTCGTATGATAACTGTATGTGGTATTGTGGTATTGAATGAATGGATGTTCATGGTTTTGGAGCCAGTGTTTCATTTTGCTCACAATATATGAGGATTTGCTAAATGTGTGTATAGTTTTGAAAAACAATGTGTTGGAGATTTTGAGAAAATGAGACACTGTTTCCAGAAATGTGTGTAAGCAATTGAAAAAACTGTACAAAAAAAAACTTTAAAAAACACCGGCCATACTTGTATCTAAGTGTACTTGGTAAAATGGCCAGTGAGTGTAGCTAGATGTGTACCTAATAAAGTGGCAATTCAGTGTATATTATTAGCGTGTGACAGATTGTGTGTGTTTTTCTTTTTTAGGCTGCGTGATTATTATGTGGGATTGTGGTATTGCATGATTATGGTATTGTGGTGTGGTGCGGCATGCTCTTGTGATTTGTGCGGTGGTGTTATATGTGTTGGATGATTGTGTCGTCGTGTGATTGTGGAGTTTTGTGATTGTGTTGTTGTGTGTTGTGTTCCAGGCTGATGGCGGTGGAGGATGAGTTGAGAGGGAGTGGCGATTCTGACCTCAAATCCCGAATATTTACAGGAGAGGTCTGTCTCTTTCATATACACATACACACACGCAGCCGACCACAGTCCAGCACTGGCTAAACACACTTATAAATAGCTACGTTTCCAGGCACGCCGCAACCTGAATGTGTCCAACGGTCAAAAGGACCATTTGCATGATTGGTTAATATTCTGTCATTTTCACATAGAAACTCGAAGTGAACGATTATTTCAATCAGTTAAATATACGTCTTTTTGTTAAAGGAGGGACTCCAGGTTATTACACGCTGGTGTGAACTAACAGTGACGGAGCTGCTAGCGATCATACTGAAATCCCACCAAACCTTTTGGGGTTATATAAAATAATGCAGCTTGGCGAATAAGTTCATTGCGTCTTGATTTCCAAATTTCTACCTGACGTTTGTAATGCTGATTTAAATGGTTCATAAGGTAGATAAATAATGATGGCTAAATTGCTTTTGCGTTTCTGGAGAGTCGCAGACGTGATTCTGGCTTGTAAATGTTTCATTGAGTCTGACTACCAAAAGAGTACGACTACCAAGAGCAAGCATCAGATTAATTCAGCCCTGTTATTGATCTTCCATGCAGTAAAGTTGAGTCATTTAAGTTTGCACCTTAAATAATAGAAAACACTACTGACATTAACATACCACATTAATAGTCAGAATGTTTAAGTACCCCCAATCAAAATACATTAAAATGCCAGGTTATTAGTTAATGTATCGGTATACAAAATAAACTGGCATGAGTTGGCCGTGGGAAAATACTCGTTTCTGATTGGCGGGCAGGTGTCGGTTCTCTAAAATAGATCCAGTCAGAGATTTCATCAAAAATTTAACCATGAGAACAATCTTAAATAAGAGTTTAAGCTAGGCCTATATTTGTACTTTGCCATTGCCTTTGCTATAGTGCTGCTAAATTAAAAAAAACATTGACATGGATTTACACAGCAAGGAACTGGTTATAAGCAACTGGGTCTTAATTATAAGATCTAAAAATTTAACCATAACAACAAATGTATAATGGTAGTCTATTAATATGTGGAAGTGTTAGCTAAATAAAATGACAATGAGTTTGCTATATTCCTATCATTCAGTTATAAGTAAGAACAAAGCCTCCATTTTAAACGCTGGTAAATAGCCATGCTATAAGAGAGATAACACCTTCCGAAGCGCCCTGATATCTAAAAATAATGGACTTGACAGAGGAAACACCACTCCGTCGCATGCTGTAGTGTTCTTTGCCTCCACCTCCTCCATTATTTTCTGATATAAGGGCGTAACCGCGGGTTGTTATCGCATATACAGTACACTAAGTTGCCAGTTTATTAGGTATACCGATCTAATAAGCTGTTCAAAGCAATAAGAAGAAGAGATGTGAGGAAATAACAGTGTGCAATCTGCATCACATTTGTTTAGAGTTCAAAAGTTCCAAGCAAAAATGTTTAGCGTTCAAAAGTTCAAAAGTGTAGTTTTGTCTTCCTTGAAAGGAACTGTGTAAGAAATACAAAAGTCTTCATGAAATGATAGAAAATGTCCTGGAATATATCAGTGTATGTATTTATTCCTATTAAGGTGTCTCTACACTCTTAGAAAAAAGGGTTCCTCAAAGGTTTTTTAGATAGTTAAGGGTTCTTTGCTTCTATTAAGTACTTTGAACCCTCTTTTATAAGGAAACACTCTATTGTAGGGTTCTACATAGAAGCTGCAAGGTGAAGAATCCTCAAGGGTTCTAGATTAAACCTTTTTCCTAAGAGTGTATGCTTTCTCCATGGACAATAGTGTTTACATGATATGATTTGGTCTACAGTATACTAATAAACCATAATCAGAATAATGATGTGCATGTAAACGTAGGCAGTTGTTGCTTGGATTGTTCCCAATCACAGTTTAACTATCTTTCTGTGTCGTTTAGTGGAGTGCAGTCTGATCATATCATCATACTTTGTTATAATTGTGCGACTGTGTTAATGTAAATGTGCAGTGCGTGAGTCCCTCACTGTGTTTTACATTTCCAGTACCATGCATCTTATTAAGCACTATTGGTGCATGTGTTTGTGAGTAAGTTTGAATGCGGAAATTTTCAAAAGTGGTGTTTTCTTTTCTGTGGCTGATTATTTGTTGTGTTAAAAGCAGTTGTAGCCATTGCTAGAGGATACATGCTGTGCAGTAAGTATAGAGCAGAAACAGTCACAGCTTGATGTGACATTAATCCACAGAACCAAAGTGAGTTTGTAAGGTTGAAGATGATTTTTGTAAAATGACAAAAGCAGAGCAGCTGCTTACTTTGAGAGAGACTATTTTCTGCACATTTCAGTGTTGCAGTTCTTAGGTATATAGCTCTATATTAGGGAAATAGCTCAATATAGGAGCAACGCTTTGTTTAGGTGTAAAGTTTTATATAGGGCAGTAACTCAATATAGGGGCATAGCTCTGGTAGGAGTATAGTTCTGATTTATCTAAGAAAGGCTTGGGTTGAAATATTATGCATGGATACATCTGAGAAAGACTATGTCAAAACAGTGATTTATGAGTGAGTGTGTCACATCAGTCAGCACATCTATAACAGTCAATTTGGCAGACGCTCTTATCCAGAGCAACTTACGAAACGTGCAAGGAGTTGAAGGCACAGCAATACAAAACACATATAGAATCTTTAAGGATTCATAACCTGAAAGACTAGAGACTAATGCCAGTTTGTACTAGTGCTAGAGTGTTCTAGGCTGTAAGGACAATTTCAAACCTAAGTGCATAAACAAATACCAAAAACTAAGAACTAATGCAAATGGTAATTTGTGCAAGTAAGTGCACAAAGCATTATACTACATATTGTCTGAAGAGGTAGGTCTTTAGTCTTTTGCGGAAATAGACATATAAAGGGAGACCATGAGCATAGGGCAAAGGAGATTTATCCTCTTTTAATCCCTCATATGAATTGGCAGACAAGACGTTAATGTTGCTATTGTGTCTTCATCTTTGGTCAGAAAGCTGGTGGTCTATATTACTATCTCAGACATGCAGATAAAACATGGTACAGTGGTACAATTGATGAATAGGTTGCAACTTTGGAAACCTTGACTCCCATGATGGGTGCGCTAATGGTTCCCCCCCCACCTGGTGTGATTGTGTGTCAAGTGCCTTGATTATAGGAGCAACACACTGTTGTGGATATTTAATTTTGATTATTTGTATGGCACAAAGATATCATTGGCAAACACAGACAAGACTCCCAGGGCCTGTTTAAAACATCTAGCTGTAGTCTTCTCCTTTACCTTCGGGCTTTAAGCAGCTGTCACGCTCCTCACTCAAAGAAGTCAAAAGAAGGGGAATTTCAAGTGGGATTCTGCCCAAACCCCCAAAAGTTAAGGGTCTGCAAATAGGAGGGGAAGTTATGGTGATCGCTATACATTGGCCTTCCTCAGAGGGCAGGCCACTAATTGACCGAAAGACCCAAAGCACCAAATACAGAGTTTTAGTTCTGCAGGCCAGCATTTGGGGGTTACTGGAAGTCCTTGCTCTCGAGTCAGCCAAAGACTCCAGGCAACAAAGCCATCCCTTCTTCCTGGATCAGTGAAGGGCCACTCACAAGGGTTTTCACAAAGTAACTTGGTGACTTGGTGGAGGTGTCTATAGTTCCATGGATCCTGTTCACAGTGACTTTTGGTTACCAGCTGCAACTCAAGAGCTCAGTTTCCTGTCTGAAAGGGCATGAGAGGGTGGGGTTGAATCAGGTTCTCCAGGTGACATCTCAATTCTGTTTAATGGCAGCCCTGAAGCAGAGGGTTTGTGGTCAGAGTGAGCAGGTCATGGGGCCATGAGGTCATTGGGTACAAGTTGTGGGTCTGCAAGGTTTTAGGTAGGAGGGAGCTTGAGCTTTTGGCACTGTCTGCTGTCTGGGTGATGAATCACTGGGTTCTCTACAGAACGACAGCATTCACTGGACCTCCTCTGCTTTAAACACCACCTGTCTTCTCTCTCTCTACTCCCTAAATGTTCTTACTCTCTCTCTGTATTTTTCCTTGAATGTATTTTCTCAGACTGTTTTTGTTTCTCTGCTTTATAACCGTTTTTTTTTCTCTTTTATTTCCTAAGAATTCTTTCCAACTGCTCCCTGCTTTATACTTTCCCTCCTCTCTGCCTCCATTTTGGTTTATTTAACATCCTTAATCTGTTCCTATTTAATGCCATACATGTCTCCATTTGGTCCATCTTCCGCTCTTCTCCTCCCCATTTCTTTCTCCTCACCTCTCTTCTCCTCTCGTCTCCTTTCCCTTCTTGCCCTCCTTTTCCCTTCTCTGTTAGGATGATCCATATTCTTCTCTGGGTTCCGTTGAGCAAACCGTGGTACCAGGAGGGGAGGGGGTTCTGCCACTGAACCCCATCTTGGCTCTCTCCTCCACTGCCAGTTCCCCTTGGAATGGAGCGCTCCCTCCCCTGCCCCCACGCCTGCACATCAGCCAGAACGGGGATCTACATGGCAATACCGGCTTCCCCAGCGCAGCCTTCGCTACAGCAGTGGGGGCGGCAGCCCGCTGGGCCGCACAGGGAGGGAGGCTGGGCTAGTCATGTGACCTTTGAGAGCTGGGAGAGCTTTGTGCCATGCAAATACACACGCATTGTTGCTAGCATAAATATTATGAGTCCCCACATTCCAGCATGAGTCTGTGGCTGATGAATCTGCAGAGTCAGCTTAACAGCCATCTGTCCATTTTTTTCCGCTTTTATCTGTCCATTAAAGAGAACATTTAGCCAAAACTGCTAATGTGGCTAACAATGTGAGGAAACTAGCAGGACAAGAAAGCCAGCTGTTAGCCATTTTAGCTGAGCTATTCGTTTGAGTTTCTTAGGAATGTCAGCCAGGAAAGTGCGTCTCTAGATAGAGGGCTGTCTTTGTAATAGTGTGTGAGGATTAGTATGGCCTCTGTATGAGGTTCTCTTGGCGCTCTAATGTTCTCTTTAAGCTACACTTAATGGTTTGTTGGCTTACGTATATTTGGTAATGGACACATTTATTTTTAGATATTTAAACATTTAGTCTACTGACAGTTTGTTTTAAAGTTTCTAAAGGCGTCGGAAGAATAACTCATTATTGGATATAAATGCCTAAAGCATACACTAACGAGATACCTTTTTGTTTCCTGATGTCAACTCAGGGCTGTGGAAACTCAATTTGGAAGATGTGTTTACATTTCCGTGAATTGTAGAATTAATTTCTGTATCTCTACTGGTTGGTTTGTTCTTAGTGGTTCTAGTAGAGAGATTTTCAAGAGTTAGTCATTTTCTGATCGGAATTAGTCGTGTAGTTCAACGGTTATGATTTGAGATATGAGTAATTTCTTTTTTTTCCTTTTTAACTATTAATCTTAAGTGTTTGTGTGTGTGTGTGTGTGTGTGTGTGTCTTTATGTGATTGCCATCCATCACTCATTTAATTCCCATATCATTTGCTATTGTGAATGCATATAGCTGATTTGAATGTGTTTCCATATGTGGATGATATATTAATTAACACAGACTAAGGGATGAATGCAATTACAGACACTGTACAAGTCCGGGACAATTAATCTGTCAATCAAAAGGCTAAGTGGACTGTCATTGGACACTAAGCCACCTGCTGCCCTCCTGCACTCACTCTCTCTTTCTCTCCCCCAGCCAATATATGGTGGGCACACCGGAACATGATTGGACCACAGCAGCGCGAAAGGATATGTGACTGGACCCGCATCAGTCCAGGAACCTCTCTTGTGTCTGATTGGTTGAGAGAGGAGAGAGAGAGAGGAAGAGCCTGAGCAAAACATCGCTTTGACACATCAAACCCCAAAAAGCACACAAAACATACATACGCAAGAGCACAGATGATTTTCTACGTGTCTCTTTTTCCTTCTTTGTTTCCCTCTTTTTTTTCTCTCCCTCTGAAACGTTGAGCCAAAATAATGACAATCAGCTCTTTTGTATGTTAGTGGAATGACAAATTAGCTACTCGGTGCTGTTTATTCCATTCTTTATTTGGCCATTATTACTTTATGATCTTTAGTGCAATTAAAGCTACCGAGAGAGAGGGACTTGGTTCGTTTATCTTTTTTTCTCTGCCCTAAGTACACCTTAGACACACTCTCTCTCTCTCTCTCTCTCTCGCTCTCTCAGCAGGCGTGTTTGTTATGCTCAGCATGATGGCTGTAGGGAGGCTGTGTTGGTCTTTGTGTCTATGTGCGGTTATGGTCTGTATTACCGACTCCATAACCCACAAGCCTCCACTCTCTTAATAATGACTCAATAACGCATCTTACATTTTTAGTTCTCGTATTTTTGTTTTTGTTTTCTTACAGCGAGCCTTTTCAAACTTTTTATGGAGGCATGGTCTTTTCTGAGCCAATCAGATGTTGCCATACTGCTCAGAAACCCCTTCCTGTGCCGCCACGGGGCGGGGGGGGGGCCGGTGCCTCTTCTCTGTGCCTAAAGAGCTCTATATACAAAACAGGGGGAAATGAAACACTTTTATTGACAGGAGCGCACAGGACACTCCCCTTTTTTCAAGCTGTGGAGTTTGAAAGAGTATGATGTTTGATTTAATATATTGTCTCTGTTTGGACTTGCTGCTTTGAGGACTTTTAAAGGGATCAGCATCTCTTCATCTCATCCAGTCGATGGGACGGAAAAAAAACGACGCGAACAAAGGAACAGCGCAAAACGTGTTTTTTTTTGTGCGCCATCAGGTGTGTTGAGTGCGCGGCATTCGTCTGCGCACCAATGATGGGATGTAATCTGCGTACGGGTGCCTTGTGTGCATCAACGCGACAATACGAATGGATTTGTCTTTTCCTTTGTGAGCGTGTGCATGCATGTGTGTGTGTGTGTATGAAAGAGAAATAGGAAATAGGAACGTGATCAGATGGAGAACACCAAGGATGACCATGGCTACATCAGCTAACGGCAGGGACTCGCCTCGAGAGGAAACAGCAGTAGAATCTATCTGATCTAGTATTTATAAACTCTATCTTTAGTATTTATAACTCTAGACCTATAGCCCATCTTTATTCTATTAGACTTTATTTAAGCACAAAATATACCCATTACCATGTACTGTATTGTGGCACTGTACTATAATACTCTCCTAATACACGGAGACGCACACATACATATACACACACACACACACACACACACACACACACACACATACATTGATCATAGAAGGAAGTAGTAGCAGCATTAATCTAGCAGTTTCATACCTCATTTGGTCCTACTGTTATCTTCTTTCCATCGGGCGCACGCCTGCGCAGGCACACGCCGCATAATCAGACGCTTCTGTTCGGTTTTCCTCGCCGTTTGATTGGGGTTTTCTGGGATTGGTAGCTGATTTATTTTGCTGGGAGCTTTAGTTGGAATTTGATGTACATAGAGCTGAGGATTCAGAGACCTGTTGATTTCTACGGTTTTATTCATTTTACCAAGTCCTCTTGTTTTTTCTGATTCTTCCTTGATGTTCAATAGATGATTACACACATATACACCATTGACTAATGGTTTTTGCTGGTAGGTTTTTAGTCACTTGCTTTTTATTTATTTATTTATTATTATTATTATTATCATTCCTTTTCTGTGGTGGTTGAAAGTATTGATAACTTATTTTGTCTGCACTTCAGATATTATTTATGGAAAAAAAAACAAAAAAAAATTGTGCCCCGTGCCTAACTGTTCTGGTTCTGAAACCTGGGTTCGAAGCGGCAGTCGTGTTAATAACGACACGAAGGAATCAGTAATAAGCGAAATCTTCTCAATACGAAGCAGAACCTTCCGATACTCTAGTCACCTTTTGTGTATAAAAGTCCTCCCGAGAAAGATTGTGGTGGTAAACCGTTTTTTTTCCCATCGTGTAGCGCTTATATTTGTTCTTTATTCACGAGAGTTTGTATCTAATCTTCGATATATGAAACGGCCAGAACGGGCTCCTCCTACCCTTAAACTTAGCCATAGACATGGACAAGCCATACACACCCTGTCCTTCTTACAGGCTTTAGGAGCGTAGGAATGTATATATTTCTATAGAACCACATAAACGCGTACCAACGAAGGGAAAGGCTCAGTGTTTAACAATGTGGAACACCTCAGCATATGGAGAAAATGTTGTGAATGTTAATATTGTTACGAAGACAATTATTCTATTCAGATATTATTGTAATTATCATTGCTTTCATTTTTCTTGACGATATGATAATTGATTGATCAGAAATTTCCTTCATTTTGTGAATGAGTTTACTATTATTCCAGAAGTTTAAATAATTGGACAAATTAATAAATAGATATATGCTAACCTTTAATGCTGTCTTAATTCATTTTCACTTGCACGAGAAATCACGGTTTCTGAAAGTTTCGATTTTCTCGGTCGAAGTCTGAGACACTATTTTACTCGTTTGTTTTGGCATCCTTTATGTCTCAGTCATTGTAATAATGCAGATTACTACTGTACTGAAAATGGATGTTTGTTTGTGTCAGAGGAATAGAAGGTATCAACACCGCATTATGTTTTTGAGGTAGATCACTGAGACTCATTATATTATATTATATTATAAAGGCACTGTTTAAGCCTATTTTTGTGAAATAAAAAAAGTGTGCTTTTACTACAGTCAAAATCTTTTTGTTTTCAGTGGCTCTGATGCACCTCAGAACATTCAGTGCTGTGCAAAAGTCTTGGGCACATGTGAAGAAATTCTGTAAAGCGAAAATGCTTTAAAAAAATAATGAAATTAAAAGTTCCTGAATATAAAAAATACTATAAAAGCATTAAACAGTAAGAAAAACTAAAACAGCCTTTGCCTTTAAAACTGCATCAGTTCTCTTAGACACACTGTCGTGCAGTTTTATAAGGAAATCGGCTGGTAG
>JAOUQW010000010.1:15073733-15085213 GCA_028565825.1 Olivaichthys viedmensis | reverse complement strand
CTCTCTCAGTGAACAAAGCTTTATGTATTGCTCTTCTGATGGTGTGCTCACTTTTGGTCTGTGTCTGATCGTGCTTTATACACGACTGATCCGGTTTCACCAAAGCGTTTTAGAGTCAAATACAGTGGCAATGTGGACTCAGACTTTTGGACCTGTGTGTGTGTGTGTGTGTACAGTATGTACCATAAAGACAATTTCATGATGCGTGATCTGTATCATGTTGTTTCGTTTTGCTAACAAAGTACCAACAAAATAGTGGAGAAACTAAGTTTAGATTTGTTTTTGTTTTTTTAATTCTACATTTACAAAACATTTGAAATATAAAAAAAGAAGAAAAATAAAACGATTGGCACAAAACTAGAGTAACGGTGGAGTTTATAAAAGCACCGACACCTGACGATACCCACGATACGCAGAACATTATATCAGGGTGTTAAAATATCACCGCATTAAGAGATTTAGACAAAATACAGAAAGTGCACTTGTGTGGGTGATTCATAAATTAAAACTGTATAGCATCTGATTGGCTGCCTGTTATGCCATTTAATGCTTTTATTATTTATTAAAGCATAAATAGCTCGGCTGAGCGGCAGGAGACGCTGACTGCTGTTATGATCGTTATTTCAGGGATAAGTATCGTTTCTATGCCTGCCTGCTGAGGGCCCGCTTCGATGAGTGTAAGAGTGAGAAGGACATGGTGAAGGCCACCACGCTGCTGAAAGCTGGAGAGGAGGAGTTCTGGTCTAACCAGCATCCTCAGCCCTACCTGTTCCCCGACTCACCCGGTGGAACCTCCTACGAGAGATACGAGTGCTACAAGGTAAAGTCGACTTCTGTTCACACGAGGCGCTTGGGTTTAACTTTTTGTAAAGAGGTGCGTAAACTCCACGAAGACCTTCAGCATTTAATGTTACATGTCGTTATTAAAAATATGTCTTCGTGCTCATACAGTCCCAACACTCGCACCTGAAACCCACTGACCCAACGCCACAGCTTTAATCCATCCTGTCTGGGAACTGAGGCGAGAGCTCATGTGCTGTCCCTAAAAAGCCCTTAAAACGTCCTGGCATTTCATTTTCGGCGTCCGTGTGAACCCGTGTTCATGCTCGAAGCCTCACGCTGTCGTTTCATTCCAGTCACGCGGTGAAACGATCACTTGATTTGCTTACACGGGGGTTTTAATTCCCGTTAAACAGCCGAGAGAGTGAACATTAAGAGTGTCGATGTTTTAAAAACACAGCTGACCGACTCGTGGTTGATGGTTCTGTCAGGTTCCTGAATGGGTTCTGGATCACTGGCACCCCTCGGAAAAGGCCCTGTATCCTGATTACTTCTCCAAGAGGGAGCAGTGGAAGAAGCTGCGAGCCCAGAGCTGGGAGAAGGAGGTGCGTATCAACTTGTGAAACAGGGCTTCGGTTTGCAGAGTTAGTGATTGATGCTGATATTTAAACGCACATGATCACAGCCGTCTTGTTTTAGTTTGTGTGTCGTCTGCGTTTGGCCAGATTTTCCAGTAACAGGAAAATACCGTTGGTGAAGGTATTGCAAAAACGCATACCTCTACGTTTTCGATCCTAAACCTGGGCACATGCCTACGTTGCTGGCACTCATTTAAAGTGACATAAGCTGCTTCCAGGAGTGTCATTTCCTGTCCAGGGTGACATTAAGAAGTGATTTATTAGTGTGAACCTGTCTCAGTAGTTGTGTCTGATCGCGCCGCAGGTGAAGCAGCTGCAGGAGGAGACTCCAGCCGAGGGGCCCAGGAGCGAGGCTCTTCCTCCGGCCCGCAGGGAGGGCGAACTCCCCCCACTGTGGTGGCACTTTGTGACCCGGCCCAGAGAGAGGCCCATGTGAGACGCCCCGCGTTACAGAGCGCACACACACACACACACACACACACTCTGTCCATCTCCTGCTGCTCCTCAGTCTTTCCTCTTGGGCTCTTTATTTAAAAAAAAAAACTCTCCATACGGAGTGCACTCGGTGCTCGGCACTTCCAGCAGATGAAGTGCACTTTGGCTAGCAATGAATAGAAGCTGTTAGCCACCAATTAGCATGACTCCATGTGCATAATGCTAATTGGTGGCCTTCACTTGTTCGCAGCAGCATCTTTTTTTTTCTCGTCTGAACTGTTCCTTTAACTCAAGTTCGAGTCCATGTGTGATCAAAGAGTGTGATCAGGAGTGTCAGTGTGTGTGTGGGGGGCTGAACTGTAGACTGTACAGAGATGTAAAGCACCCAGTGTGCTTAAGAGTTAAATAAATAAATGAATAAATCTGGTCCATGTCAGACGCTCATTTGGTCATTTTTCTTTAAAAAAAATGTTTTTTTAATCAGCATTAACCGACATCGGTGATGTGGATTCATGGTCGAGCGACCCTGAAACGGTGTAACCCGTTAAACGAGCCGCTTCCACACCGCGGAATTTGTTCATGTCGTTAGTAAACATCCTGGTTTATTAGATTGCACTGATGAGAGATGGCTGAATGAAAACAAAAGCGGCACTCGGCTGCAAAGAACAGGGAGCGTGATGAACGCGGGGTGGAATTGTACATCTTGCAGCTGACTAAACACTGATCAAACCCCGCTCTCTACCACGTTCCCTTCGTGCCACAAGCCCGGCTCGACTCGACCCGACCCTCCATCCCTCAAGACTCAAGGAAGACATGCATCAAAACTCCTCTCTGTTCTGGCACCCAGGTGGTGAAATGAACTTCCTGTCTGTCCGGCACTGACTGTCCAAACAGCTGAAACATTTAAGCACTTAATCTCCATAAAAAGATTTAAAGAACTTGACTCGTACTGTTTTCTTTGCTGTACTCACTCTCACACTAACTCCTAACACTAGGGTTTTAGCTGATGGTATTCTCAGACCCTGGCCTATTTGTGCTTTCGTTAGACACTACAAAGCAACTTGTGTAAGTCGCTCTGGATAAGGGCTTCTGCTAAACGCCGTAAACATGCCGTGTTTATTACTATGCAAATGTAAAATTCAAAATGACTCCAGATGCCCTTATTAACCAGAAGATCAGAAGAATTCGTGCCCTGCGTTTTTGAAACGTTAGTTGGACGTCCATCTCGGCCCCGTTGCAACCATTTTTAAACATCTTACACCTTTTAACGTGAACTTTCGTCCTAAATTGGTGCCCTACTCCCTACAAACACAAAAGTGCATCATGGGTATTCGGTACCTGCTAGGGCACGTCGTTTAGACACTAACCTGTCGCGGTGCATTGTGGGATTTTACGCATGCACTGGATGTTCAGGACGCTTTCAGACATGGTGCGCTACCTAGTGGATGTTGTGGGAATTTGGACTTAAGCGTTGCTTCTTTGCATGACGGTGTATTCTTGCAGTGGCCGTGTTGTGACGTAAATGTCCGGCGCCTACGCGATAATTCCGATTGTGAACGTAATCGCATGTAAATGTTTTTGCATTGCAATTATTGTTATTATTAAATTGCAGA
Source organism: Olivaichthys viedmensis (assembly GCA_028565825.1). Taxonomy (NCBI): domain Eukaryota; kingdom Metazoa; phylum Chordata; class Actinopteri; order Siluriformes; family Diplomystidae; genus Olivaichthys; species Olivaichthys viedmensis. Next base: position 15,081,747 of record JAOUQW010000010.1, on the reverse strand, counting down.
TATAGAATGACAGACGAATGCTTGACACATCGGAGTTAATATTTTATTAGCTAAAACAGCATTTTGACACATGAAACAAATACTCTTCCAGAACTAAAGCACTCGGGAGAGCCGGAGTCTTTATCCATAATCCATAACCCCCGAACACCTGCACTAATCTTTACATTCATAAACGTTCGCCACTTATGTCACGGTATACTGACACAGCAGCTAGATTACTGTTCAGGAATAATATCACTGGGCTGTGGATAGTAGTTCATATACACACACACACACACACACCACTATACACACAGTCAGCATCATATGCGTAAGGCATCAGCTAAGAGGAACCTTGTAGAACGCTCTAGACCCTTTCTGCCCGATCGTCACACAGGCCTAAAGCTATACTATACAGCAGAGAGCACACTGAGCATTCATTAAACACCTGGCAGAGAGGAGAAGACAACAGTCAGACCCAGAGATAGAGTTTTATACTTTACATTCAAATAAGTGGAGAAAAAGAGAGAGAAAAAAATAAATAAATAAAAAGGTCTAAAGTGTTTCTAAAATGAACATTTCAGCCAAAAATGAAATGTACACATTGTTCCTCTTATTCCAAATGTAGTCGATCGGCCGAGGCATGTTTGGTGTGTGAAGTTTTAGTGAAGCTGAATCACTTTCTTCCTCGGGTGGGAGGCGTGGCCTAAAGTTGAGTGTGTGGTGATTTCCACGTGGACTTTGCATGACGATAAACTGGTGGCTATAAGCGTTCCAGTGCAAGCGTCCGACACCAGACACGTCTTGGCTGATTAACTGCATTTGGGGTGAATGTTATTTTTGGCCGAAACATTTCTCTTTTTCTTGCAGTTTGTTCAGCTATTAAAGTTATAATACACAGAAAGAACTGAAAGCAACATCAAGACAGGAACACGGTAGTAACGTTCTGTAAGAATACGATGGTTGTGTACTAACCACTCTAAGAGCTGGAGATGTTTGGAGCGAGGCCATGGCACACCAGAAGACACTTGAGCGCTGCTTTTTCATGTATCCAGGTTCCTGCAGAGTGGAGCTTCTCACCAGGAGCTGGCTGCCCAACACACAGTCCCTAATGAGTGCTCTACAGTAGACGCCAGCCTGCTGTTAACCAGCGCAGCCTGCAGCCTGCGTGTGCGTCACTGAAACAGCCTTAGCGTTCGTGTGTACTGCGAGTCGCTCCGGTCCGACACAAACACGGTGCCTACAGCACATCGAGGGACGTCACTGTCATTAAGTCATGCTTAAGGTTGGGGGCTTGTTCACAGCACATCAGAAACTGCGTCCTGTTTACCCACCGTCTCAGGATGAGCGTGATGATCCAAGTTTAGACCCTTCCTGCTTAAGAATTGTAGAAATCACACATGCGGTCTGTTCAGTCTTAAAGAAATTGTTTTGCAAAAAAAAAAAAATTAATAATTACATTTACAGTTTTCCCCTTAACCCAAATGTAGTCAGTCAATCAGCCATGTTTGGTGACGTTGGCTTCGCACTGGCGTGATGAGGTTAATAGAAGTCTATCTCACCTAAAAAAATAAATAAATCCTTTTCGTTCATACATGCCCACATCCTCATAGACTTACTTCATACCTCACTGTTAAGCTTCGTCATCTCATTTAAAAAAAAAAAAAAAGTAATATAATAACCCAAGCAATAGTCCACATTTGACAAGTTAAAGTTCAAAGGCGAACTACGTTATCATCCGTGTAACTTCCAGCTTTCAGAAAACCTTCTGGCTGAGGCAGACTTCCATTACCTGTTAGCTACATTAACCTTGTGGTGCCAGTGCAAAACATGTCTTAGGGGTTGATTGTGTACATATGGGGTGAGAGGAAACAACAGGAAATCTCTCTCTCTAAGTTGTGTTACTGTAGTCGAGGCTGAGTTCATACCCATGCTTGGTTCACTGGTTCAGGCCCAAGCCTCCAGTGATGATGTCATCCTGGGATTAAAAGGCATCATGCAGCTCTTACGACAGACTTGTGAGAATCTGAATTTTTAACGATGTGGAGGTGCTAGTAGGGTAGAGAAGTCTCTCGGTGGCGCTTTGTGCTGATCTGAGGCTGCGTTCACAAGAACATTTTGGTATTTGGACACCTCAGTGATTCTCAGTGAAACGGGAAATAACACGCACAACACACCGGTAACGCAAGTCAACACAAGTTTTTTGATGGATGCCAAAAAAAAATCCTTGTAAAAGCAGCCTAAAAAAAGAGGAAACGCACTTCAGCCCAAAAAACGCTGAGCCGTGCCACACGCATCAACGTACAAAAGTGTGGAATCACCCATCATATTTAATGAGCAATCATTATTCTACTCACTAAACTCTTCTACAGTGTCGTAGATGTGATATATCTCATATAAACCACACACAGGAAGCCACACACGTATTTTTTACACGCTTAGTTTGGTGTTTAAAGTATTTGCAGTAAAAAGTTATTTAAAAGTCATTTAAAAAAAAGGTTAAATGATAAAAATGTAACGATAAAGGAGAAGATTTGATCAGCGCTTTCCAAAAAACAGAGGCATTCTGGGTATTAATGTTTATATCAACACCACTCTTGTCATTTTGGAGTCATTATTCTGGACGCATGATGTTTTACAGCTTTCTACAAATGATCTGAAAGCTAAAGAATCAGATTACAATAATTTTATAGCTGATCTGAAACTAAATGGAGTTTCTATCACTGATTCCACACTTTTGAACGGTAGTGTGTGTGTGTGTGTGTGAGCCGTTAACAGGTCCTGTTTGAGAGAGTTTTTCACGTTTTTACAAAAGAAAAGCCTTCTTCAGGAACTGCTGCAGCATCAGAGGCCTTCGAACACCACGAACCCATTATAATGTACAAAATGCACGCTCTCTGTGTAAACGTCCTGCAAAGCTCCGATTTCTGCAATTCCTGATTTGAGTAGGATAAAAGAAAATACAGTATGAGACACAAAGTTTTGGCACCTATAGGAGGATGGGCTGGAGAAAAATCTTATGATAATATGAACAGAATCACTTCAAACCAAATATTCTCTATGTACAGAGCTGTTCACTGTCGTTGGTGTGTAATATGATAACATGAACATCTCGTCTTAAGTGTCGATGTGTATATAGCGTCACCATGGAATAACATACAGGCTACTTTACCCATCCTACATCTGACAACATGAGCACTGTTGCTGAAAATCTCGACCGCGCGAGTTCTGATTGGTCGAGGAGGCGCCGCTCTTTATTCGAGGAGCGGCGCAGACCTGTCGTTGGTCGTCGCCTTTTTGAGGCTCACCCCTCGGCGGATAGACGTCAGCATGTTGCCTTCCTGTTCGTCAAGCCCCGCCTCCTCCTGCTCTGCCAGACCATCTGATTGGCTGACGGAGTTGGGCGTTTGCTGTGTGGGTGAAGGCGAGGGATCGCTGGAGTTTTCCCCGTCCTCGCTGCAGAGTGGTGCGGTTGGGGGCGCGGTAATCGGCACGGTGGGCGTCTTAACAGGAATGACAGGGGTTTTGATGGGGATCGGACCGTGAACGCTCGGCCCGCGCCACAGGCTCGGCTTAGAGGAGGGCGCACGGCGGATCGTGGCCACGCCCGGTGTTATGCTAACCGGGCCACAGGTGGAGGGACGCTTGGCTGGCAAAGTCCTGCGATACGACTGGCTGATGTCTGTGTTCTGCAGGACTGGGGCGGTCCTGTCGCAATACTGCGGCTCTCCGTCGTAGTCTCCGCCCACCGGCAAGCAGTCATAATCAAATACTGTAGAGAGAGAGAGAGAGAGAGAAGGAGAGCAAGTGAGAGAGAGAGAGAGAGAGAGAGAGAGAGAGAGAGAGAGAGGAAGCAGGGTTGCTGTTAAAGTAAAAGTCTAAACTAACATAATTTCACTTGAGGTATGGCTGATCAACTAAGACCGAGATGCTTTGATTTCATCAGGTATGGCAAGCTTTGGATAGTGCGCCAGTTTTAACCAGTTTTAATTAGTCAATATTTTCTTACTCGTTTGGTGCCATTTTTCTCTTATAGTTCAGTATTCTTGCCTTTAGATGGCGCACAAACGCAATAAGAACTTAATTCGCCAGAGAATCTGTATGCATCTGCAATCCGCAAAAATGCAGCTCTGTTTTTACTGGGGGCGGAGCTAATTTTTGGGCTCTAAAAAATTAGCCGGATCCATGGCAAAATTGAGAGGTTCATGACAAAAATCTGAATACAAACTATTACTTTATGCTGCGTTTTAAACTTCACAGCAGCTACATTGACTAAACACACACACACACACAGCTTACTGTAGGTGTCCTCGCTGCAGCAGGGTGTGTTGGTCTGAGTGCTGTAGCCACTGGAACCCTGAACAGAATCTCTGCTGCTGCGCGGTATATCCAACGACAGACCACGAGACAGACACACAGCCAACTCTTCATGAGCTTCATCCTGTCTCACACACACACACACACGGTTTGAGAATATCAGGACATGTACAGGGAACCTCATAAGCAATAAGGCAGTTTACTGAAACAAACAACAATTGGAGTCGTAATTGTGGGCCGACTGGTTACAGTGCCATTAGGGGCGGGAACTGTGGGCCGACCGATTAGTGCCATTAGGGGCGGGAACTGTGGGCCGACCGGTTACAGTGCCATTAGGGGCGGGAACTGTGGGCCGACCGGTTAGTGCCATTAGGGGCGGGAACTGTGGGCCGACCGGTTACAGTGCCATTAGGGGCAGGAACTGTGGGCCGACCGGTTACAGTGCCATTAGGGGCGGGAACTGTGGGCCGACCGGTTACAATGCCATTAGGGGCGGGAACTGTGGGCCGACCGGTTACAGTGCCATTAGGGGCGGGAACTGTACTCATTTTCTCTGTCGAATACTCGAGCTGTTGAAATAACCAGTAAATACAGGGATTTCCTTTTGCTGTCTGATTTGATCTCAGTCCTGGTCTGCACATTGTTCTGTTTTTCCTGCTTTAACACCTGACTCGGCTCATGATAAGTGCCTGATGAGTGAAATGAGGTGTGTTAGGCCTGTGAAGAACACAATAACAGCGGTGGGAGGCGAACACAGTGTTGTGCTGCTCACCCTGGGTCTGCTGTGAGTGCTGGAGTTAGGACTCGCTTTCTGTGCTTCATCTCTGGAGCTGCTGCACTCACTGTTCTCTCTCACTCTCTCCTTTACCCTTCGCAGGGTGTTCACCATCGGCTGGTCATATGGACCCGGCCTGGCCCAGTCCTGCAGAGATGTAGGGAAAGATAATGGCGGCGAGAGAGAGAGAGAGATTGACTGAGAAAGAGAGATCTCAGGCCTTCTTTCTTATTCCTGTCTTTATTTACCATTTATTCTTTCATAAAATAAATAAAGACGTGTGTATGGAGTGCGTGGAGGAGAGAAAGATAATGAGCAAACCAAACCTTCTTGTAAGCAAAAGCAAAGATAAGCAGTGAGGTAAGGGATGGAGAGAACAGACGACTGGAACGGAGGAGAAGTGGAACTGACCTTCCATCCGGGCACTCTGTGTGAGGGGGGAAATATGCAGGGACCCACGAGAAAACACGGCCCATAATCCACCCCCGGGGCGGGGCCAGGTTGAGACCATGCCCACGGAGGGCCAGGAGAGGGTGATGAGGGAGATGGAGAGGATGGAGGGATGAAGAGGGAAGGGTCCACTGAACTCGGTGCACACGGGCTAAACTGTGGCTCGCCGCCGTTTACCAACTGAACCGGTGAGGTAAATAAAAACAGACAGCACGAATGAGAAATCATACGAGACAAAAAAACACAAAGCTAACATGATTAATGGTGAAATGAAATGAACACAACATAATGGAAGGCAAATGGAAAAGAAAAACTTGGGTCGGCTGCAAGGTGTTTGTTTAAAAAAAATCTTTTAAAACGAAAGAAGAAGTTCACACTGTTCACAACTGCAGGAGAAGGCGATGATGTGCAGAAACGCATCACCACCTACAGATAATCCCAGGCAAGATTTTAAAATTAGGTTTATCAGGTCTAGGCATGAAGTTAAATTAGTAATAATAATAAAATAATAATTGGTGAATAGCGCGTCGCTGCATTAACGGTACATTAGAGTTTCTAACAACACGGAATGAATAGAAATTTGTATCCGATCAAAAGAGGTGAAGAAACCGGTTAATAATCCAGTCGATAGAAAACTAATTGCTGTTTAAACTTTTAAAATCTGATCAGTTTTATAACAGGATCCTTTGTGCATGTTGTTTACTTGAGCCACGACACTTCAGGACACAATTTATTCTGCTGGCCTTCTGTTTAATAAGGACATGTGGAGCACGGTTCGCTAAAACTGACATCATTTAAGACTTGTAAAAAAACACAAACAAAGAGAGTGAACACTCGGCCAACACGCTGAACTAACGTGAGCTTATTGCTGCACTTGGACGTGACTCGTGCGCTTCGTCTTGTTGTTGTGCTCAAGTTGAGTTGTTTTTTTTAGAAGCAGAACTTGGAAATATTTGATTTTTTTTTTTAAATCTTAACTATGACCAGGAGAAATAAATGAAATTAAGATACATCTTATTTAGAATATTTTTATTTCTCTGGGTGAAGGTGTGTGTGTGTAAATCTGTGAGTGTAAATCTGTGTGTGTGTGTGTGTGTGTAAATCTGTGAGTGTAAATCTCTGTGTGTGAGTGTAAATGTGTGTGTGTGTAAATCTCTGTGTGTGTGTGTAAATCTGTGTGAGTGTAAATCTGTGTGTGTGAGTGTAAATCTGTGTGTGTGTGTGAGTGTAAATCTGTGTGAGTGTAAATCTGTGTGCGAGTGTAAATCTGTGTGTGTGTGTAAATCTGTGTGTGTGTGTAAATCTGTGTGCGAGTGTAAATCTGTGTGCGAGTGTAAATCTGTGTGTGTGAGTGTAAATCTGTGTGTGTGAGTGTAAATGTGTGTGTGAGTGTAAATGTGTGTGTGAGTGTAAATCTGTGCGTGTGCGTGTGTCACCTTGTCTTCAGTGTTGGTGTAGGAGTCGGGTAATGTGGGAGTGCGGCTGTCTGTGATTGGCTGAGAGGATTCATCAGGGCAGGAGGAGTCAGAGCATTGAACACACACACACACGCAAAGCCATGCACAGCATGTGTGTACATAAGCGCACACAGGCAGGGGAAAAGCCACATACGAACAACAAAAACACACACACACACACACACACACACAAAGGAAGAGACATTAGAGCTTTGCAAATAAAAAGAGCAGGATGTACAGAAGGCAGTGGGACACGAGAGCCAAAGCGACGTGCTTTAAACACTAATAATTAAAGCTGCACATTGTACAGAGACAGACAGAGACATTCACTTGTTTGAAGGACGACCAGGTGTGGGTGTATGTTTCTGTGTGTGTGTGTGTGTATGCGTGCGTGCGTGCGTGTGTGTGTGTGTGTGTGTGTGTGTGTGCGTGTGTGTTTTGACAAGTGAGAATGACTCATCAGTTAGCACTTTTCTGGAAACCTTTGCTAGTTCTCGGCTGGGTTCGGTTACTGCACTAAAAACGCTGCTGGAACCAAGAGCCGATGACGTGTCGGATTTTGGAGGGTGCGTCATTTCGTTTCCATGACGACTCAAGCAACTCAAGTTATTTTCGTGACATGAACGGATGGTCGTAAAGCAATTGTCTTGAGTTCTACTGGAAATGGCAGCAAAATGAACGGAAGCTACACTGCCAATGCTAACGCTAACCAAACCTCGTTTGAGCGGCTGCACGCTCGGAATCGAGAGCTGAATGCAGCGAGGCCTTTATCTGTGGTCTTGTGCGTAACTGACGTCGATGGCTACGTCTGTCTCTGTGCTGTGTGCAAAGCCAGAAACACAACTTGTAAAATCCTCCACAGCTGTTGTTCTTTTTCTTTTCTTTTTTAAACCATTTTTGCTATTCCAATATCCACATTTTAAAATAAATAATATTTGAACATCAGTGGGAAAACATTCCATATCGTTATTAATAAAAAAACGAAAAGTAGGTACATCATTTTGTTTATTGTGTGCAACAACGATGTCACGATTTC
>JAOUQW010000010.1:15055263-15065100 GCA_028565825.1 Olivaichthys viedmensis | reverse complement strand
CACTGTCGTTCTGGTTGGTGTGGTGTTTATTGTACACTGTCGTTCTGGTTGGTGTGGTGTTTATTGTACACTGTCGTCCTGGTTGGTTTGGTGTTTACGCTACACTGTTGTCCTGTTGGTTCAGTGCTTCCTTTACAATATCGCCATAGATGGCTTGGAGTTTATTCTACACGATTATCCTTGTTCCACACTGTTGTCCTCTTTAGTTCTGTGTTTATTCCTAACTATCATCCTGATTGGTTTGGTGTTTATTCTAAACTGTCAGCCAATATTATTGTGGGGTGTTTGGTGTTAATTCTACACATTCAGCCTGCTTGGTTGTCGTCCCGGTTGGTTTGGTGTTTATTTAACCCTAATGTTCTGGTTGGTTTGGCATTCATTCCACACGATCATCCTCGCTGGTTGACTGTTCTGCTGGTGTTAGGTCTGTGTGTTGAGCAGCAGATTGGTGCTGTGTGTCGGTGCTGCTTGAATCTGGAGTATCTGGAGCTAAAGTAGAGTCAGTGGAAGTCAGGAGGCCAACTACAAAACAAACGCACATACACACACACACACACAGCAAATTAAGTGCCAGTTGAGTGCCACTGCTTCATTTATGTGTAATATACAGTAAATCTATAAGTCAGAATCTGAAAATGTTCATATGGAATTTAAATATATATGTTCATATTCTGTTTGCACTTAATTTATGTAATTTCTTTCAATTATTGTGATACCATGTGTTTTATTTAAATGGTCAAATTTGCATCATTTTTGTTATCTCTTAATAACAATTATTAAAACTTGATTTTTACTTAATGCATAGAAGACTGCATTAATTATCTTCACTACTGCTTTCTAATAACTAATATTCTTTTTATTTGTATTCGTGAAGCTTGATGTAATCCTTTTGGACTGTAATATTTTTTGTTTAAATAGGATGAACTAAAAAACAGTCCTTAATAGTGGTCTTTTAGACCCTGAGATTCCAAAAGGGGGTTTGTAAAGATACTACAGCGGGTCTGTGTCCAGCAGCCAGTTGCACCAGTTATATAAGTTTATTAGTTTAATCATCTGTCAGGGTGTAAAGGCTGTCCTAAACCACATGTTGAGAGTAGTTAGTTTAAAACTGGTTGCAACAAAAACACTTAGGGTAAGTCATAACAAGTTTAAAGTGATTGTAGAACAAAACTTTTTTTCACCATCACCATCCAATCAGTAACACGATCACAATTCAACAAAGGTATTTCTGTCAAATTAGTCATATTTTAACCGTAGATAATTTAACTTTACCCAAATAGATTCGGCTTTACAATTAAGTGGTGACCGAAATTGTCCATCTCTTGTATCTCATGTACTTTATACTGATATTTGCTTGTTCTGTTCTGCTGCTTGGGCTCTCGTGCAACAAATTTAATGGCATTTTAGCAACGAACCAAAGCAACAAAAAAATTACGAAAGAGCTGCTAACTTAATCTGCATTTGAATATGCTGAACGACAGAAAAAAGTAACGTTTCATTAATAGTAGACTTTTAAAAATAAAACTAGAAGAGCTAGCTAGGCTGGCTGCTATAAAAACAGCTAATCTGTAGTTTATCCTACAAATTCTAGCTAACACCAGGCATCAGCCAACATACTGTAGGACCAATCTTACGCTCGTACTGATTTCTCACTAAGAGGCAAAAAAAAGGATTTAGGGTTGGGAATGGGTGAGTGATGGGGGTCCTCAAGTTGTTCGTTGTCTGGTTTGGGGGTCCCTAGATCGAAATGAGTTGGATACCCTGGTTTACTATTCATGTAAAGCATTATGACCCCTGAACACCATAAGGATCATCTCTCATGAAGATACATACTCTTAAATACTTATAAAGATATATAAACCACAATCCAGAGAAGACAAATATCTCAATATAATATAACGGTGAGTTCATATGGAGGATGTGATTGGTCAGACCTGGTGCGGGGAGTGACAAGGTGCGCTGTCGATCATCTTTCTCTTCAGTAGCACTGGTTGAGGAGTGAAGGGAAGTGCAGCGTTGTTCTGATGCTGCAGTGTGTGATGGGAGTGTGTATGATCCTGGCTCAAACACACTGTCCTCAGCTGCAGGATCCAGCACTGAGAGACAGAGTTACGATATCAACAACAATATCAACAACAACAACAACAACAACAACAAGGCATGGGATAACTCTTCATAAACAGCAGCTCACAAAAACTACACACACAGAGATTCAAAGCACTGATATAGACAAGATTAGACTGCTCAATCTGCCATATTGTGTAGATTTCATGAAGCAACATTTATCATTTAGGAAACTGAACCAAAAATTCAAAGATCCCCACCAGAATAAAGGATAAGCAACCTTCTTTTTAGTTCGTCTTGAATTTTTAGATAGTTAAGTTATCCAGCTAAGAAACCCTGCTTTGTGATCCTTAAAATCTCTGATAAAAAGAAATCTTCCCTGTGTTCCAATAAGTTTTTTTAACAAGCCCTTGGCGACTTCCCCTCCCCACTCAGAAGTGCATATCAACTACATCACACAATTGGTCACTTGTAGCACAAGGTGAGGAGTGTAGTTTTAGGGGGGTGGATTTTTTATTTGGATATTTGGAGAGCACTTGCCCATAGCAATAAGAATAATGTTGGATGTGGATAAAACAATTTTTTCAGTAATTTCCTTTGAACTATGTGAAGTCATATCGGCTTGCTAATTAGCTAGCTAACGAGAAAACGTGCTAACTAGTTGGTGTGCTATGCAGATGTCATGTATAGCCGGCAGTAGTTGGCTACAAAAAACTATTTGAAAGTAGTTCATCAAATCTTATTCTAAAATATAAGTATTTTATCGCTCCTATTACTTACTACCATGTTAACTAGCTATCAGAATGAAATAATGAAATTATAGAATAGAATAGAATGCTCCTTTATTGTCACATATACAAGTACAAGTACAGTGAAATTGATTCTTCGCATGTCAGTAAGCTGGGGTCAGAGTGCAGGGTCAGCCATGATATAGCGCCCCTGGAGCAGGGAGGGTTAAGGGCCTTGTTCAAGGGCCCAACAGTGGCAGCTTGGTGGAGCTGAGATTTGAACCCACGACCTTCTGATCAGTAGTCCAGTGCCCTAACCACTGAGCCACCACTGACCCATTATTTCGGTTGTCATCCTGCACTAGTTATCTACATAAAACTTAAAAAATAATTTTCAAGTAGCAATGGAAATGTTTTACTTCAGAAATGTTAAGCTTTTTTATGTTTTATGAACAGTATCATCCAACATTTTTTTTCCCTAGGTTGAAAAAGGAAGTGCCTCAGAACGCAATGCCTTCTGGGTAAGTTTTAATGTCGACTCGACCCCTCTGGCCTTCAAGGGCTTACCTAACAAACCTCACTCGAGATGATAAAGTAATGGAACGGGCCTTAAGATGGTGACGGGGATTCCCCTGAAGGTGAAGTAGCGAGTTAAAGTCGACAAGGGCATGTTAAAATCAGTATTGGAACGAGGAAGGAAGGAACATTTGTCTCAAATTATCATGTGGCATTTATTAACTGTTATTATCGACAGATGAGCAAACAATTGAAGAGAAAAGGCTTGTTTTCTTGAGGTTGTAGATAAAAGTACCTATAGGAGGTGGAACCCCATCCTCTGGGCCTGGAGAAACACGTATCTGCTCCCCCTTCTCTGTTTTAGATAACACTTCCTTATGGTGTAGAGCCGTTACAGAATGTCTGGGGGACGAGCCAGCACTGGGGTGGCCTGAGACGTTATCTAAACACCAGACAGCAGGTTTAATAAGTAACTAGTAGTAGGAAGTCTAGGTGACTGGACTATGATCTTGTAGACGTTTCAACCCTCATGTGAGGGGCGTCATCAATTCTACTTAATGGTGGGAAAGTGTGAAATGTACATCTCTGTATGTGATTCACACCCATGACACCATGGAAGTCATTAAGATCACATGGCAGACGTTGGATTCTGGAGGTTTGAACTGGTATGAAACTGCAGGTGTCAAGATGTTAGGATGGGAATGTAAGTGGATGATGAGTACAGGAGATAAGTGAAGAAACGTCCTCAAGGTTAGAACACAAGTCCAGTTGCCTAGATTTTATGATTACTAGACATTTCAGAATGACCTGGATGACTGAAAATCTTCATAGATAGTTCCAGACAAAATCACACAGCCATGCCCACTAAGTTCAGAACACACCCTTGCTGTGCTAAGCAAAAACAAAATAAAACACAACCAAAGAAAAGACTCAAAAAGATTTGACAGTCTTTGGCCAAAAAAATTTAATGTACACAATTTTCCCCTTGGCTGTTGTCGATCAGCCAAGACATGGTTGGTGTTTTGCATTAAAGCTACATTTATTTTAATTGAATTTACATATGCAGTATAATACTATGGTTTTACTGTGGTATCTGAGGGTAACTATGGTTTTTATACTCTTAACCATGACATTGCCATGATTTTACTGTGGTACTTATGCTGTTATATTAGTGATAGTAATCGTGATATGACAACTGTTTGTCAACCACTGTTTTTGTTTGTGCCAAAAAAAACTATGGTTAATTTTCCAAATGTTAATTTTTGGCCAAAATATTGCTTTAATTACCAGCAACTTTTAATTCTAGTAGGAGTATTTGCAGAGAAACATCTCCAAGATTATACCACAAATCCAGCCGCCTTGACTTACTACTACTAGACATTTTAAAATGAACCGAATGACTTAAAACCTTCATATGCAAACATTCTGAACTCACTGGCTGAGGTGCTGGAGCTGCTCAGGGGACTCCGAGGAAGTCGAGGGCCAGGGATGAGCTCCTGGCTCGGGGGCTGCTCTGGATCCTTGCTTTGGGTGGTTTTGTAGCTGCTGGATGGTGGGATGAGTGAGGCTTTGAGGCCTGTGTGTGTGGCTGGAGGGGTGTGTTTGACTGCAGGTGTGTGAACATTTCCAGACGCAGGACCAGTAGGTTTCAGGGGATGGGGAGAGTGGGATTTAGACACAGCCTCTGGGTGGTGCTCTTTCTGCGCTGGCTTCTCTACAGTGCCCGTGTCACCCTCACCTGGTGAGAGATGGAAATGCAACCACATAATGATTCAATTTGGTGTAAAAGCAGAGCGTGTATTCGTGCTGACTTCTTGAATGTGTTATGAACACACTAACCGTGGTCAGCTTTGTTTGCAGTGGACAAGGATTCATTTGCCTGTGGAAGGATTAAAAAGACAAAAACAACTTCTTACAAACTTATGACGAGAATAAAATAAATAGACCTTAATATGAGACATATATATTTAATATATTATATTAGTAATAAATGGAACATTCAAACTTTAAACACATCTCTGCTAGGAAAAATCCAGACCGACAATGTCATTAAACAAAAGTCATTTTCAAAACCAACTTGAACTTTGTGTGTGTAGAACTCACTTTCTCCTTTAGCTTCTCCTGTTTTGCCCGGAGCTGAGCCAGGAAGTCGTTCCCCATCACCTGCACCCCTCGGACTCGGCCCGCATGTGGCCCATCCCGCTTCTTGCCCTCCTCCGCATGACCTTTAGGCTCAGAGGTCATGGCTGTATCTACAGGGTCACAAGGCTCAACCTTCTCCGCTATCTGAGTCTTGATTGGCTCTGGAGTGTGTTCAGGGGCGGTACTTTTGACTGCAGTATTTGTGGATTCGACATCATCAGATTCCATGATGGATGGCGTGGTTGCGTTTGTAGGCCCAGGTGTGGGTGTGTGCGGGCTGGTGGGCGGAGTTTTGATGGAGGCACGCGATATGATGTGGTTGAAGAAGCCACTAATGCAAGATTCCCTCTTCCTCTCCGCTTCCAGACCCAAGTCTTTCAAGGAGGAACGTCTGAGAGAGAAAGAGAGAGAATGAAAGAAAGAGAAGTGACGGAAAGGTTGAGGTTTACTCAAACCAAAATGGGCCAAAACAGTGCAATAGGGTCTGTGTACAGTTCGCAAACCACAGAGGGGGTGTCTTTGAGTTTATAAATGAAAGTCCTTAAGTAGCAAGAAGGAAGTCATTGATATTTATATATGCACATGTATTTTTACATATTTTGTGAACAATTATAATATTATATTATATATTATATTATAAAGCTCCTGCTATAGAAATAATACAGAATGATTCACTGCTAACGCTAGCCTGATAGCTAACTTGAGCTAACTTGACACGATTTGTAAATCATATTTATAAATGTTTATAATCTTCACTGCTAATACTAGCCTACTGAGAAACATTCGAGATCATCTGCCCCACTCAAAGACACGCCCACTGGTCTGCCTTTCTCAAACAGTAAAGTCAATGATATCTTTAGGTTATAAACATCTGAAAAAGACAAAAAGGCCAAAAAAGTTTAAGATCTCACTTGGCTCCAATCTTTGTAACTTTTTTAGCATAGAAATCGTCCACGCCCTCATCTAGCTGCCCCACAAACTCATTCTGCTCCACATCCTCTGCCGGAGCACTCCTGATAGGCTAAATAGGGGAATACCAGAATGACAGCATTGAAATGGATGAAAGCAGGACGAAAAACAGACAGACAAATAGAGATTGTGTGTGTGTGTGTGTGTGTGTGTGTATCAGTGAGCATGTGTATAGGGTAGTAGAATGCAACTCTTACATGTGCTTTTCTCGGTTTGGTTGTGGTTTTCTTCCTGCGTGGTCGCAGTTTGGTGATGTGCTGCAGTTTGGGGCTCTCTATTTCTGGCAGATCAATCAAACACACGCTCTCTGGCCTCTCTAACTCCGCCTCCACAGCTTCGGGAGGCGGCGGGAGGGGCAGGTCCTCCATGTGGATGGGCACATGCTCCAATGCCTTATCCAGATCAAACTCCAGCTCTGACGGGCAGACCAAAAGAGCATCTAATCAGAATAAATACATGCGAATCAATGCTTCATTAGATCGCTCCAGTAAGTTCAATGAACCATGAATCGTGAGAGGTCTTTTAAAGAGCCTACCGAAGGCCACGGAGATGGGACGCACCATCCTGAACAGGATACTCTGCCTCTTGGACGTGGGAGTCATCTTCACATTCAGAGCAAACCAAAAACAAGAAGTCAAAAGCCAGTGAGTACCGAGTTTCATCCTGTGAGTCACAACACTGTCTACACACTCAAGTACGGACAAAAACCAGCATTACTGAGATGGGGACAATGGCTCTGTGCTGTTTTATAATATCGATACTTTTAAAAGTCTTGTTGTGTAGACAAAAAGAGGAAATCTTAAAATTATTTAAAACCTTGGCTTATTACTTTAAACCTTTAACAGTCTCACCAAGAGAAAAAGCAATGGAAAAAATGGAAAAATAATTTATTTTGATTTTTTTTTTTTACTGACCATGCTAGGCTTTTTAAAAAAAAAATTATAACCAGCTGATAATGGTTATTTATTTAAACCTAAATAAAAGACATTTGTCCTACATATCTTTATATATGAAGTGTGTAAAACCTTATAAATAAAACCATTAAAAAATTTGTAAATTATAATTGTATAACAATATTTTAAAACATAAAATATGTTAAAGTATAAAACATAAAAATACCAAAACTAATTAAAGGTTAAAGGTTATATAATTAGTAAATAATTATAATATAAAATATAATATAATATAAAAAATATCTTGTGTAAAAAAATCTTTGTGTATTTGTATAAAGATACATAAAAATACCTTAAAAATCAAATCATACAAAAATAAAGAAAAAAAAAAACCAACTACTTCATAAGTGATAACGTACCTCAAACGAGTGGCTGAGACAATTTTTCTAAACAAAATATCCTTATTAATAAGATGCTCTACCAAATGGTTGAGTAGATCATTAAAGGGTAAATATTCCATTCCTCAATAAATATGAATGTTTCCTTATTTCTATAAAAATTGAGTACTATAAGATAACCTAATATTGTCAGTAAATATCTGTACCAGCAGGTTAGTCGGAGGTGGTGGCAGGTTCTCTGGCTTCAGCCGGCTCTCATTCAGAACCTCGGTCTCCTCTGAATCCTGATGCATCAGCGGCTGGCCACGCCTACTCAGGTGCTCAGCCTACACACATACACAACAAACAGAAGTAAATCAGAATAGAGTAAACTGGTTGAGGTCAATCCAATTTAAATTTCGATCCGTTCGAGCAAAGTGGATGTTAATCGGTTTAATAATCCATTAAATACAATTTTTATATTTTTCACAATCAGAATCTTTAAATGGTTTAAAAAAATATTATGAGGTTGAATCAAGGTTCAGATGGGCATCCAATGATTATTTCAAAGCAAAACGATGCAAATTTATCTTCTTGGTTTCTGTTTAATAAGGACATGTGGTTTAGACTGGCATGATTTAAGACTTGTTAGAAGCACAAACAAGACGACCGGACACTCGGCGAACACGAACTTGAACTATGAACTAACCTCACCTACTTGTTACACTCACAAGCCTCTCGTTGTTATGGTAACATTGACACTAAATGCCGCTTCTCCAATAAATTTGGTTCGGAAGTTACAGCAGAGCGCTGAGTTTAGGGTGAATATATAAACAGCTCATTTAAAAATCAGTAATCAGAATGAATTCATTCAGACTGATAAAAATCTCTGCATGTAAACAGCCTATGTGTGTGTGTGTGTGTGTGTGTGTGTGTGTGTGTGTGTGTTTGAATGTTTGTGACTGTGTGTATGCGTAAGTACTAACCAGTGTGTGTTGAGAGCGAGAGAGAGACTCTAAAATCTCATCAATGATGCGGTCGGACAGGAAGGAGGCCATAGTGAGCTTTACTTCACTGAGACAGACAAAGAGACAAACCCAACATTATGGCTCTAATAGTCACAGTTATTAAAACAATCTTCAGAAATCAGAATCAGTATTCAGAATCAGAATTCAGAATCAGAATTCAAAATCAGAATCAGAATCAAAATCAGTTTTAAAACTGGACTATTTCCAAATATGCAAAGAGACGTACAGGAAATAGATAAGGGAGTAAACTAAGCTAAATAAATACGATAAATAATATAGGCTAAGGAAGAGGTATAATGGAATAGAGGTATAAAAGAATATTGAATATGTGCCAGATTTTAAGAGACCTATACAATATTAGCAGCACATAAGCAGCACACACATATAAGCAGAGAGACAGATAGAGGTGTGTGTGTGTGTGTGTGTGACCTGATCTTGTTGATGATGTCGACGGCAGACTGCTCGAGCAGAGTGTTGGTGATGAAGGTTTGAGGCACGCTCATCTTCCCCTCGCTCGCCCGCATCAGAGTCGGCCTCAGGTTCGCTCTGTGCATCACGTGAGGACACACACTCTCTGCTGTGTCCACCATGGACACCAATAAACCCTGCACACACAAAACACATACAAACACTCATACACAGGGAGATGTGGACATTCAATTCACACTGCCCCCTGATGGTGCTGAATACCACTAGCACTTTGAGTTGCTCTGTGTGTGTGTGTGTGTGTGTGTGTGTTGTGTTGGAGCGTAGAGCTCACCTGCAGCTGTTGGTCGATGACGGCGCTGACTTCTCCCGCCATCGACTGCAGTTTCTCCTGGATCGGGGCCACCCATGGGCTCTTGACCGCCTCACACACACCTCCGTTTCCACCTCCATCTCCACGCCATGACGAGCGCAGCTGATACATGCTGGCCAACAGCTACAGAGAGAAACATACCATTTGATCTAATACTGTTCTTAACACACACTCATCAACGTCCCCTGGCGACTCAGAAGTGTGTATTAAATATGTCACACGAGTGTCCACTTGCCCAGGTGACCTTCTTCCTTTGTTCCCTCTTCTTTCACTTCTTCTTTCTCTCCTTCCTCTCTCCCATTCTTCTCTTCCTCTTCCCTT
>JAOUQW010000010.1:15047763-15050263 GCA_028565825.1 Olivaichthys viedmensis | reverse complement strand
ACAGCTGCTCAGATCCAAAGAGATGTTCTTCAGGTTGGGGTTGCAGGCCAGACCCAGCAACAGAGCTCTGATACAACACACACAAACACACACACACATCAAATGACTCTTACAGACATCCAAAATAAATGATCAGAAAGAAAAAAAAGATTGGCCACCAATATCCTGTTATAAAGTTTTATATCGATGGGAGGACAGTAAAATGGCTTAGCTGTGACTCACTTGAGGGCATCTGGAGGCAGTTTGGTGCCGGAGAGGACGATGGTGTTGAGGGCCAGAGCGCTGCTGAAGAACTGCTTAAACGAGGAGGGCAGCTCCTTTCCTCTCCTGCAGGGAGCGCAAAGGAGATCACAAAAGAAAAAATCAACTGCTATAGCAATGTCTTTTTCCTTTATCCAGGTTGAGATTTGGGTGTTTACTGCGGAGGGCAGCATGTGTGTGTGTGTGTGTGTGTGTGAGAGTGTGAGTGTGTGTGTGTGTCTCTTACTTAATACTGAAGACACTCTTGGACATGTTGAGGACAGAAAGATGCTTCAGAGAGCCTCGTAATAAAGATGAGCAGACCTGAAATCAGAACAAACACACACAAACAGTTAGATGTGCAGTGTTAAAGCAAACTGAAAAACATGTTCAAAGCCCAGCTCTTCAGCTCACTTTATAAAATACAGAGTCTGTCCCAAACGCTCATGTTTAACAGAAGAGCTCTTAATGGAGTTCATTATAACAAGTCACACTCGTCGTTTGGGTCAGGGTGCACACATGCAGCATCACAAGGAAGAGTCATTAGAAAAGAAAACACAATTTTAGTGCTAGACTCAGGGCTTGACTTAATGTTGTTACAAATCAGGATGTTTGACGTCCAGGATGCTGATGCCACTAGTGCATCTGCTATTGTCATTTTACTACTAATGATAGCTGTAATTCCCCATGTGATGAAACAGCACTTCACATCCTCTCATTTCATCATCATTGATTCACCTAGCCTGACCATTGATTCACACCTGAGGATCAGCAGTGTATAAAGACTTTACGCTTTATTTCATTACACAACCATTTGAATGTTACATTTAAAAAGGGAATGGATTTTTCAGCATTAAACAGTTTAATCTTTCAGGTGTGTGCACTTCATGCCATTTGTTTGCTGACAGGAGGTCGTGCAAAAAGGGTTTATACTGCACCAGCCATATGCTCATTAGGCAAGGGGCTCACCCACTAAATTGGCCACGCCCACCAACGCAATTGGTTTAAAACAAAGGATGTAATTAGTGCTTCTCTTAGGTGTTCTAGCGTTTAAGGCAATTTTTTAAATCGCTGATACTCTAACTAGAAAACTAACTAGACATGAATGAACTCGAGTGTTCAAGACAGAGCAATAATGTTCATTTGCTAAGTTCCAGGAGTGTGTGTAAAGGCACTGTGCTGTAGGAGACGTGACAGTCACTGACCAGGTCCAGAGCGCAGTCGCAGTTGGACAGGTCCAGAGTGTGCAGGCTGTTCGGCTGACCCAGGAAGTTCCACAGGTTCTACAGAGACACAAACCTACTGCTTCATAACTCAGTCAACAACAGTGTGTATCTCTGTGTGTGTGTGTGTGTGTGTGTGTGTGTGTGTGAGAAAGAGAGATATACAGTGAGAGGAGAGAGAGGGCAAGAAAGATGTTAAAAAGGCAGAGAAAGACAATGAGAGAGAGGAAGATAGAGAGATAAGTCTATTGAGGCTTTTTGAGGTCAGCCTCGACTTTGGCAATGGCAGCGCTGCAAATAGAGAGAATAAATTTTGGGCTGGGATCTCACATCAGAGAGAGAGTCAGAGAGAGAGAGAGAGAGAGAGAGAGAGAGAGAGAGAGAGAGAGAGAGATAACTGTTGTTATTATTCTTATTATTGTTGTTGACAAATCCTCTCTCTGGCAATACTGTACTACACACAGTCATGCCAATAAAGCTATCTTGAATTGAATTGAACTTAATTTGAATGGATTGAATTGAAGTGAGAAGGAGAGAGACAGAGTGAAAGAGAGAGAATGGGAGAAGAGGAGAAACACCCAAGGCCAGTGAGAGAGCCGATCAGTGTGAGTCATCAGTACAGCAGCTGACATACTGTACTCGTATGCAAATTACACCCAAAGGAACAAAAACACATTTTACTAACGCGCTATAAGAAATAATAAAGCAGCACAGATGAAAAATAATGAACCGCCGTCAGCGCTTTTCAGCGACACGGCGCCGGAGCGGTTCTGGGCTTTTCCAGATGCTTCTTGGCCGGCATTCCAGTACTTAGAACCTGTTTGTCTGGAACTAAAGGCCCGGAAGTCAAAGAGGGGGCAAAATCAATTAGCAAAATCAATAGTACAACTGTGAATCAGTGGTCTGAGGAAGAACACTTTGCTGCCAACTGTAACAAACTAGAGCTTTAATGGGGCCTGAAATTTTGTCCAATCCAGACCCGACCCACAACACCAAGTTCAGAATCCACGCCCAACTATATCCCAATAATATTCCCA
>JAOUQW010000010.1:15020494-15030789 GCA_028565825.1 Olivaichthys viedmensis | reverse complement strand
GATGCTATTTGGCTTGATTTTTATATCTGCCCTCTTGAGGTTAGGCTGGATCCCACAGGGCTTCCTCCCCACTTTGTTTGCACCCTACATAGGGAATAACATAATGGAGCCGTACACCCTACCTAGTGCCCTACTTGCATAGTGTAGAACCCCATTTCAGATTCAGTCACTGAAAATAAATGCACACTCCTTGTGTTTTTGTTGTATTTTAACATCGTCTAATAAAGTTGGCATGCAAACCTTTCTGTATTTCTGTATGTTTAAAGTATTGGCACACTTGGCTGTGTTTAGGTGCACATTCAGCCATTGAGTGAAATTTTGCTTATCTGTATATCCACTAAAGCTGAAAATGTGTTTGGGTGCACACATTGCCATTGTGTCTCGTGCTCAATAGTTTACCCTGTAAGGAAAATATGCAGTAGCGCCACACATTTTAACTTAAAATGAGACTTAAATGCGGTTTGAGTATTGCTTTATATGGTGTGCTCACTACTTCTTGTAAGTAAAGATTATCGACAGATTCGTTATCAGCTATTTCATTATGAACGGCCCTCTTGTGTTTGCATTACCAGTTCTGTAAAGATATTTAAAGTAAATGACATTTATTATCTTTGGCCTTTAGTGGCTTTCCTTTAATAGCTCTAGTAATCAATTAGCTGTCCTTGATGTAATTCCTGGTTATAGAGCATTATGTAAAATGCCCAGGTACAACAGAGCTAAATTAGATAACACACACACACCACACACACACATACAAGCTCCAATTGATGTTCTGGCCATAGACATACCGTAGACAGTTGCTGGTACCTGGTTACAAGATTCTACAAGATATTTTTTTATTCTTAATTATTTATATAGCTATTTTTGACAAATGCCAGTGAATTTTTCACTCTGCCAGTATTCCAGGGGAAAAGAGATACTCCCGCTTTTGGCAATTCTGATGTTCATTTATTATATATTGGGTTAGTCTTTCTAGCATTTATAACTAGATTCCAGAAATCAACGTTTCTGTAAACCACACATCTAGCACATAATATCATTTCTGTACAGTGGACGTTTTTGACAGGCATATGGGAATGAACACATGGACAGTCTCGCAGATGCAGGATGTGAATTTATTGCTATCGCAACTAGGCATTAACGTGTGGATCACATGCAGGTACTGGACACTACAGCAGCGTTCTCCCAACTCACAGTGTAGCACACAGACTTATTACTAAAGCCCCCTCATCATTATATGATAGCCAATTCAGTGATCCATCACGGTGGGCATGTGCTGATAATCGGTTATACAATACAAAATGAAACGCATTGGTAGCATGGTATTGGTAGCATTGAAATCAAATCTATTCATTCTTTTCACTGAATGCCAGTTCAATCAAAGTTTAAAAAATACGGCAGAAAGAACTGTCACTTTGACTGAGGAATACGTCTACAGATGCACATTTATCTGCCTGTCTAGTGGCTAATATTTTTTACTGTTGTGATTAACAATTATATTAATTATTGTAATTATAGATGCAAATGTAGCTAGCTAACATAAGGCAACTTAACAGGCATCATATGTAACTTGGTAGCTTGTATTAGTTATCTAGCTACCTTTGATTATACAATACAAATATATTAATATTCTTCACACGTTACATTGGTATGCACATGCACACTTTGAAATACTGGCACCCTCCGCAGGTAGGCAGCTTTTAAGCACTCCGAATATAAAGGCCGTCGCATTTGGAAGGCAGCATAATGTCAGCTTTGTTTATTTTTCTGCAACATTTGAAGGCAGTGAAGGAATATGTTTACAAATGCAAGTTAACTGTTTGTCTCGTAGCCAATAGTTTCTTTACTGTCCTAATTAACAATCATATTTGTGTATGTAGACATAGAAGTCGTTCCCATTGTTAAATTTAGCTAGATAAGATAATGCAATCTGAACAGGTATGGTATGTAACTCACAAGGTAGCATTAGTTATCTAGCTATCTATGCTAGTTAGTTTGCTCTTCCCGTCTGGATCGACAACGGTGTTGTTCTTCTCTTCTTCCACCCTGCCTGAAAACTTGCTCGTCCCATGATTAATTCATAACAGTCCGGATGTGAGAATTTTAATCAGACACGAATATTTTACTACAGCCTTTAGCCTACTACTACTTTGAACACCCTAGTCGTGTTCACCTAAGCTGAGGTGCTAGCGAGCAATGTAATGTGCACCACGAGCTGTAAAGTCCGGAATGCAATGCTGCAGAGATTTCTTTTCAGTTAAAGGTGCAGTTTGTCATTTTTAAAAATGTATTGAAACCTATAGTAATCATATAATTCCAAAAGTAGTAACTCGCAATTTTACCATGCAATAGATATCACTAGTTTCTTCTTTTCAGGCGTCTGTTTACATTTTTCTGGCCCGGAAATTAGATCAGTCCCCATCCAATACAGAGTTGCTCATCTCAGCCCCTTTTCCCTAAAAGGCAATTCATAAGGCATACATAGTTTCAGCAGAGAGGGTGGGCTCGATGAGGCGGAAAGGGGAAGGATTGTCAATGTTTTCATTGTGATTCACATCGCAGTCAGCAGAGGGCTCTAAAAATTAAAAGCTGCTCTTTTAAAATGCTGGCTAACGATGATGGGGACAGGTAAACATGTTAATTTTGTAAATACATTATTGTGGTACCATCATAAACTGTGATAAAAATGAATATTGCACATGCCTAGTCGGGGGTTATCTGGTAATCTGGAGGGGAACGATATTGTGCGGTAAACTAGCACATGGAGCTCCATATAAAACCTCCCACTCAAGCATAGGTTGTGAAAGTCTTCCCATGCTGTAGTGTCCACACCACAATTACAAGCTGCATGCTAACTAATTGTTAACTTACACACACACACACACACACACACACACAAAGATACTCACAATAACGCAATCTATTCACACTCTATGACAGACATGTTTCATGAGTCTCATTTTCAGGTGCTATAAACACGGAAAGCCTGCTGTGTCCTAAGGTTTAGCGATTTGAAACATTGTACCATCATTATTTTGTTTTAAGCGAACAATAAATATGACAAACTGTAAAAAAGAAACTATACACCTAATCGTCAATGGACCCAGAAAGAGAGATGATGTTGAGTGATGTTGCTGCGTCAGGTGTTAGATGTTTTCCTCAAAGGTGTGCAGGTAGGTTTTCAGCATGAGTGTGTTTGTGTAGGGCAGTGGGATCAAGCGATAGAAATCTAGTCCAGTGAGTAGCTCCACATCACGTATGCGAGCAGTGTGTGTGCGCAGGATCTCCTCCACCCAGCGAGACGGCTCCTCCGAACTCTGAGAAGCAAACAGCAACAAGGGTCAGAGCTCAGCCATGGTTTTCAGGCTGAGATTTGGTAGAATGATGGCAGAATTTTGCTAAGTAGTTAACGGGCAAGCAAGCGTCTGCCCACCAGATATTTTGACCATTAAAGGAGAAGAGCATCTACTGAATGAAAAATGGTTGCATCTCTGGTGTTTGGATTAAAGGCTACATTCACATTACAAGGTTGATTATTTTTTGCCTAAATGTGACTCTGTGTAAACAGATCGTCAAATCAGATTTCAGCCGCTTTCACATGTGGTCCTAGATCAGATGCATATTCAATACATGGCCATGCGGTCAGATCAGAATTGTTTTCTTCGTCAAACTTCACTGCACATGTACATATCAGTGCTGGGTCCTCTCCTGCACCCACACATCTCTCAGCACACATGTGCCAGCAGTAGCTGCAAAAACACCACACATCCACATGTTTGTGTCATTATTCAGAGATGTCCATGGCATGAAGCTCTTGTACCTCACACAAAAAGGGTGTGACTGTACAACATATTTATTTGTTGACCTTGAGTTTATGGCTGGGCACCAGGAAAGTCTAAACATTTAATAGTGCCGAGAAAAGTTGACTTATTGAAGTCAGCAGCTTCAATAAAATGAAAATATAATGAGAAAGTCCTGTCTCTGTGGCGCCCCAGGCTACGCAAATGGAAGAAAAAAAAACTAATTATATGGAACCACCAACATCCAACCAGTCGGAACAAGGAGGCTTAACTGTCAACCACATTGCCTGTCAATTCAAAAAACTCTCCCTCTTACAATAGCATTTAGATGTTAGCATTCATCTAAGAAAGTAAGAGACTGTGGCGCATTTTATAATGCAGAAAAGGTGTCCAGCCGAGTATATTATTGATTAAAATGTTACTCAGTGAGACAGGTGCAGTAAATAGGGTCCTATAATTTCCGTGATGTGAAGAAGGCGGACGGAATCACGGATTTTGGACATAAAAATGGATTTGAGACATCAGCAGAATTTGGATTATTATAAATTTCTGAACATTTTAAAAGTTTTAAGACATTTGTCGTTTTATATTCCAGATACTATAACACTTGCTGGCATCTCCCTTTCTGAATGTGATATAACGTTTGCCGTTATAACTGCGTTTAACCTCTTTGCATATTCTCTGAACAGTTTTTGGATCCTCTCAGTTGTAAAATGGAAGGAATCCTAGAGAGTAGTAGAAAACAAGGCTAAAATTATGTGGTCTCTCCAGATACGGACAGGAAAACAAATAATAGCAAACCAGTGATAATAAGTCATAGTGATAATGGATACAGGAAGCTGGAGCAGTACCAAGGACTGGAAGAGGCACTCGAGAGAATGTGGGAAGTTAAAACCACTGGTGATAAAAGCTTACAGATTACAGGAATGACATCAATCTCAGTGCAGATGAGTGCAATCCTAATCAAAGTGGAAGATACCATCCACAGGAAAAAGGGTGAGACAGCAAATTATAAAGATATACACTGGTAGATAGAGGTTTTTGCACATTGTTACAATTTAATCACTATTAGTGTTACAGACATAAAGGTACAGAATGGCAGTTACATAAGTAAAAAAAGATTAAATATTTGTTCCACCAAAGACATAATTCGGTGTATCTATTAACTTATTAAGTACTTATTAAGTGCCCAGTCTCCGATCCTAATAGGACTATAAATTATGCGTTATTAAAAAGTACCTGGTGAGTAAACTTAAATAAAAGAAAAAAGAAAACATTAATTAATTAATTAATTAATTAATAATATATATAATACTGATACTGCTCAGCTGTTTTACTGAAATGTAATGTTTCTAAAAGTATAATTAATGTTTTTTAAGATCATACACCTTACCATAACCATAACTTATATAATCAATAATCAAAATCAAATCTTTTTGACTTTAAAATGAAACATGCCTTTGTCCCAAGTGCGCACACACAAACACACTGGGGAGACAGTAACCTCATTGTGAATCAGATGTGAAACAGATCTATCACCCCAAATGACTCAGTCTTACATCTGTTACTTTTTGTTTAATCATGACATGCAGTAAAAGTCCGGAAGAAGCGTCTAATGAAGCTCTATGACCTAATCACATCAACAGGAAGCCTGAGTGAAGCAGTCACAATCACTGTGATGTTATTCCTTTTATGTCTGCATGTGTGTGTGAGTGTGTTTGGCGCTGTGTGAATGGGTGTGTGTGTGTGTGTGTGTACTCACATTGCAGCTCTCTGAGTTATCTGGCCTGTGTGAGAGGATGAAGGAAATGGTGGAAATGGATCCATCACACTCCTCTACTGTCGTGTTCTCTCCCTCACAACTCGTTATTATCACATAGTAATGAGTGGGGACTGGGGAAGAGTCACCCGCATTCCTGCAACACACACACACACACACACACACACACAGTTTATTTCCATTGACTTGTGTATTCAAATAATGCTATACACTTACACCTAACCTTAACCTCAGGAAACAAAAGGAAATATTTGGGGCCCTTTTGTTTTTTTTTCATAAAAACTGCAGTCTTTGCACAAAAAGCAATTTTCCTCCGATGCACAGATTACTAGAGAATGACGTAATGACCGAAAACCTTCGTGCTACGCTACCTAAGCTAATGTTAGTAATAAACAAAATAGTTTTTAATTTTTTCATGGTGTATTTTGACAGGTTTGTTTAGTGTTAAACAAATCAGAGACGATACCAATCGAAAGCAATCCGACTAGTTAGCAAAGGTTAGTTATATTAGCTATTTGGGATGGCAGGAGAACATGGAGGTGTCTTTAGGCCCTTGGTTTCATTATGAGAGTAAAGGTGTTGAGACGTTCTAGGCCATTTTTACTCGTTTCTTGGGCATTAAAAAGGTGATGTCTAATGGGTTTTAAAGGATACTTTATGTTAAATGTTATTAAACTTTTTCATCCTAACAGTAGGGGGTGTACCCAACGCATATGAAATGACAACTAGACAACCATAATAGAGTTTAACAAATAAGAGTGTTTAACACTGCTAAGTCTAAGTCTTTTGCACAAATATAGTTTTGGTGTGTGTGTGTGTGTGTGTGAGACTGATTATGCATTTCTTACTCTTTGATTTTTTCCACCGTGTCTCTGAGGCCATCAAAGTCATAGTCGAATATGGGTCCTGTCATGATGTTAATGCCATTCCTCTCTTCACTATAGCGCCCCAACACTGTCATCTGCAGGTGGCTCCACATTCCTGCACACAAACATACACCAACGACCACACGGAGGATGAACATTAACGCTGTCTACTCACTGTAATGCTTCAATAACGCCATCTGGAGGCACAGCCACAAAGTAACACAGAGGAAAGACACACACACACACACAAACAGAGCGAACAGGATGGCCTTTACGACTTGTGCATTTAACCCTTGGATTCTGTTCGGGTTAAAATCACCCATTTAACATTTTATAAGGTTGAAGTACTGAAAAGATTGTACCAACATGAACCTTTTTAAATTTCCCACCTGGGATCAATAAAGTGTTATCTTATCTCTAATGAATCTGAACATTAGACCTGAGAGTAGCAAGGTGAAATAATAGTGTTAAAAAATCCCAGTGTTTGTAAATCTGAGACAAAAAGGGGATTTTAGTGGCTGTCCCATTTCCTCTATCTCTTATTTACACTTCCACCTGTCATCAGGATGATTCTCAATCATGATATTGTTTATATCACTAATAACTGAGATACACTGAGCTGCCACTTTATCAGGTATCTCTGCCACATAGGTCACTTTGTAGGTGTATAATTACTGACTGTAGTCCATCTGTTGCTCTGCAAAGTGTATTAACCCCCCTCTACCCTGTCCATCAATGAAAAGAGACCACCATAGGACCACCACTGAGCAGATTATTATTTGGGTGGTGGTTCATTCACAGCACAGCAGTGACACTGACACATGGTGCTGGTATGAGTGTATCAGGTGGAGCAGTGTTATTGGGGTTTTAAACACTGTGCACACTTAGTGCCACTTTATTAGACACACCTACCTTGTTGGTTCACCTTGTAGGTGTTCAGTTAGAGACTGTAACTTCCATGCACAGTGTGTTAATCGTCCTCCAGCCATCATCAGTGTCAGTTTCTGACCACAGCACTGCTGTTAGCTGGAGATTTTTGGTTGGTGGACTGTTTTTTAACCCAGCAGTGACATCTAGGTGTTTAAATATCGCAACAACACTGCTGTACCTGATACACTCGTACCAGCACCGCACACACACTACCATGTCAGTGTAGGGATGCACACACACTACCATGTCAGTGTAGGGATGCACACACACTACGATGTCAGCGCTGAAAAATTGGATAAAGGATATTAATTTAAAAAGGCATTGTACTTGAGCATACTCACTCTTAAAGGCTGGGTACATGGGCACTGTGTTAGTGATCATGGTGGCCTCATATCTGGATTCAGGAGTGACAGACAAACCTGTGGGGAAACACCAAACAAAAAAACATGTCTGTTGTTCACTGACGCTCCATTTTTCAATATACTGACAAACTTTGGTTCCTTTCAGATAGTTCCTCTAGCAAGTTTTCTCTGAGATTAGACATTAAATAACCTTTCATCTTTAAGTGTGTTCCTGTTTTTAAATCTTGGTGTCCTCACAAGGATAGGAACATCTGGCTTTTTTGCTCTAGTGAGGACATTTGGCTGGAATGAAAAAAAGAAACTACAGCTTTTATTAAAAAAAAACTAAAAGGTTTGCTTTTAGTTACTGAGCTTAGGGTTAGGTTTAGGTTAAGGCTTAGCATTAATTACCTACACTTATCATTATGTCAATGGAAGTCCTCACAAGTATAGTAGTACAAACGTGTGTGTGTGTGTGTGTGACACTAACTAGGTGGGTACAGGAATCCGCGGACGATCTCTGGGTCCTGGCTTTTGGAGTCGCAGGTCTGTGTGTGTTCGGGAGGAATCCGGATGTCTGCTCTCACACACTCCGAGCCTGGGAGAGGGAGGGCAGTGCTCTCTATCTGCGAAGAGAAAAAGAAAGCAGGATAAAAAATAGGTGAGGACACACACACACACGCGCGCGCACACACACACACACAGACTAAAATGCTTGCTTGCACGTACGCACTCAGGTACACAGACACACAGAGAAATGCTATTGTCCCTCGAGTGCCCCATCATGTCTCTGCCCTAGCTGCCCAGCTGCTCTCTTGGGGACACCTCCATCTTACTCTTCTGTCTCTTTCTCTCTCTCTCTCTCTCACTCTCTCCCTCTCTCTCACTCACTTTCTCCCTCTCTCTGTCTCCGCTGTGTTTTCTTTGTCGGGAATGATCATCTGCGGGTCTCCAAACGCCCGGGCCCACCTGGTGGAGAACTCGCCCATTAGAACCCCATATGCGACAGAGACGCAGCACATGTACATTTCTACACCAAATCAACACCCCTGTGGGCCACACATTCTCAGAGTGCTCCTTGCAGCATCTGAGCTTGCTTACACACACCTGCGCGCACACACACACACACACACCATGTGAACTGTACTATTTGTTCAATACAGTATTCGAGCTCATTTGGGATGATCATTGTGTTGTAGGGTGAATCATATGGAAAAAGTAAACGTTCCCCTTTTTTGCTATTGCATTTCATTTCTGCGTTTAGTATTATGAATATTCTAAATATGCTTATAAAGAAGGGAAGGAACGTGAAGGCACCTGAGATAAATGAATCATGAGCACACGTTTTTGGACATGATTGTGTCATATGATGAGGTTAAACTAATCAGTACCGATATAACTCTCATGCATCACCATATATGCTGTAACTGACACAACCCTATAAACGCCAAGTTGTTCGTATATTCCTACTTCTATTCAGTGCGAATGGTCCTACATGTAGACTCATAATTACTACTCCATGAGTCCTGCATGCTGCTGTGCACAAAGCACGGAGTGGTGTGTTAGGTTACAAATATAGCATAAAGCACACAGCCCATTTGCACTGAATAAAAGTCGGTATATACACTATAAAGGAGGGATTCTGTGAAAATAACAGACCATCCTTTAACAATGATTGGGGTTTCATAGTCCATAATGCGTAGTGTATTTTTCATATGGTATTATGATATTAGGGGGTGTGAAAAATCCATATATTAAAAAACATTAATGCTCAAGCGCTTCCACATAACCTAAAGTCTTTAATGTATGATCATTCAGAATTATTATTTTTTTAGGAAAAAAAAAAGCAAACTTCTTACAAGTGCTGATTGCCTTTAAAAAAAAAAAAAGCCACTTTCTGGAGGTTGCCATCGCACCACCCTTAGTTAACAAAAATATTCTTACAAACAAGATGATATCGCAGCACTCCATGATATTAATATGATCTGTTCCCTGATCTGTAAAGCACCTGGTTATCTTGCTCGGCGGCGATAAGAAAAAGTGCTGCGGATTTCCAGTTTGTGAGCACATTTGGGCTGAATCTTTCACACGTCACAAATTGCAGATGGGAAGCGGTGATCTTGAACAGCCGATCACCCCAGCGTGACCATCTGACACCTTCCATTTAGGAAAATAATACTTTCTATCTTAGCATACTCTCCCCACTGCAGCCAGCCAAAGGCAATATGCTTGGAGGAGTTTCAGCTACTAACTTTCACTCCTTCTACGCTCTTCTCTCTCTCTGCTTTTCAAGGACACATTTTCTAGGTACGTCCTCTGTGAATTTTTAGGCCAATTTACTGTTGAAATGAAAAGGTATGGATTCTCAAAGGTGTGAACGAAATATACAGTTTGTTCTGGGTGAATAGTATTTTTAAATGATTTGTTTGCTATATAGAAAGCACTACCTGTGTGTTTAACGAGGAGATTCTCGGGCAACTAGACTTCCACTCAAGCAGCTCCAGTGTAACACGACATAAGCACTTAAATTGCGGTTAACGGATCGTTTTTCAGTGAAATCGACATCCACTCCCTCATC
>JAOUQW010000010.1:15001674-15011862 GCA_028565825.1 Olivaichthys viedmensis | reverse complement strand
TTTCTGATGAACATTACACGTAAGATTATACACTGAAACGAAATACAAGTAACAAAAGCACCATATATTCTGGACCCATAGTGGCCGCTGCGTGCTACCGCGCCGCCATCTTGGAATCAAGACAAGATGAGGGTTCATCTGCCCCTCAACCTCACTGGCGGCGGCCAGTTTCTTCTTCGTGGAACTGGCCTGCAGCCGTGTATCGATTACCATGGCCTAAATGCCATCACGATAAAGAACCGCTACCTGCTGTCCCTTATCCCAGTGGCGGTACAACAGCTGTGCGGGGCCCAGATATTCACCAAACTCGACCTACAACCTGATCCGTATCCGGGTGGGCGAAGAATGGAACACCGCATTCGTGAACACAAGGGGCCACTACGAGTACTGAGTGATGCCATATGGACTGGTGAACGTGCTGTCCATGTTCCAGTTCTTTGTCAACGACGTCCTCAGGGACATATTGGACAGGTGGGTTGTCACCTACAAAGATGACATTCTAGTGTACTCCGCCAACCAAGAGGACCATGTAATTCATGTGCGGGCAGTCCTCCAGCGCCTCTTGGAGCACCGGCTATAGGTAAAGTTGGAGAAATGTCAGTTCCAACAGTCCAGGATCTCTTTCTTGGTTTACGAAATCTCCCCACAGGGGGTGGCTATGGTCAATGCCAAAGTCCAGGCAGTTGTGCGGTGGCCACAACCTGGTAACATCAAGGAATTGCAGAGATTCCTCGGGTTTGCGAACTTCAATGGTCGATTCATCCGTGGCTTTAGCTCCGTAGCCGCTCCCCTTACCCAACTCCTCAAGGGAAAGCCGCATGTTCTCCATTGGTCCCCTGAAGCCACCTAGGCATTCAAGCTCCTCAAAAGGTGGTTCAGCACAGTGCCCCTCTTATGTCACCCGAACCCCGAGGTGCCGCCCCGTGGTGCCTCTGAAACCGGGGTGGGGGCCATACTGTCCCAACGAGTGGGTTCCCCTTCACGCCTTCACCTTTGTGCATTCTACTTCCACAAGCTCACCCTGACGGAGCGGAATTACGACGTGGGGAGTCGTGAACTGCTAGCAATCAAACTGGTATTCAAGGAATGGAGGCACTGGCTTGAAGGCACCAAACACCCCTTCTTGGTTCTCACAGATCACCGGAACCTGGAATATGTAAAAGCATTTAAGAGGCTAAACCCGCCACAGGCTCTCTTGGCGCTGTTCTTCTCACGATTTACCTTCACTCTCTCCTACAGACCTGGCTCGAAGAATACCAAGGACAACGCCCTTTCCCGAGTCTACGAGGGGAAAAGGGTGCCTCAAACCCCCAAACCTATCCTCCCACACTCCTGCATCATGGCCCCAGTCCAGTGGGACATCATGGGAGAGATCCAGAGAGCCAGTGCCGCGGACCAGAGCACCCCGGGCTGCACCCTGGGGGGATAATATTTACATCCTCTCTCTCCTCCGGCAGCGAGTCATCCAATGGGTCCAAATATCCGAAGCATCCAGGCACCCCAGGGTCGGCCACACTCAGACCCTTGTAAGCAACGCCTTCTGGTGGTACACGCTCCCATGCGATGTCCGGGATAATGTGGCCGCCTGTTTCAGATGTGCCCGCTCCAAATCAGACCAACAACGGCCAGTGGGGCTCCGGCCCTGGTCACACATAGCACTGGACATCACCGATCTCCCCCCACCCTAGGGTCACACCGCCATCCTGGTGATCATGCATCGCTTCTCCAAGGCCTGCAGGCTCATCCCCCTACCCAAATTGCCCTCCTCCTTCAAGACTGCTGAGTTGATTTTCGAGTACGTGTTCCAGTAAGGGCTCCCGGAGGACGTTGTCATGAATAGGGGTCCCCAATTCACGTCTCATGTCTGGAGAGCATTCTGTGGAGTACTAAACGTGAACATCAGTCTGACCTCCGGTTATCATCCTCTGGCCAATGGACAAGTGGAGCGGCTAAACCAGGAAATCGGACGATTCCTCCGCACCTACTGAGGTGCGGACCTCACAGGACGATTGTAGTCGGTTCCTGCCATGGGTGGAGTACGCCCAGAACTCCCTCACCTCTGCATCCATTGGGCTCACTATGTTTCAATACATCCTGGGGTTCCATCATTCCCTGTTCCCCTGGACAGGAGAACCTTCGGAGGTGTCTGCCGTGGATGATTGGATCCAACGGAGCGAACAGACCTGGGCAGCCATCCACGTATGCCTCCATAGAGCCATTCGCCAATAAAGGGTACAGGCCAATCGCCAACGCCAACCTACTCCACTATACCACCCTGGGAAAAGGGTATGGCTCTCAACGTGAAACCTGAGGCTACGCCTGCCATCACGCAAGCTAAGTCCACAATTTATTTGTCCCTTTTCCATTGCACACGAGATCACTATCGTATAAATCCCTCCTTAAACCCTGTCGGAAGAATGGTCCTGGCTCCCAGCCGCCGACATCCTTGATCCTGCCCTCACGCAGAACTTCCACAGGGATACCCCCTAATCACCCCGCCCCCAGACCCAGGGGACGACCTCGGCATTGGAGGGCATGGTCATCGGGAGCTGACCCTAGAGGGGGGGGGTTCTGTCACGGCCAACCCCAACACCCGGCACATCCGTACCACACCACCAGAGGTCCCCGTCACCCGAATATTGAACACACCTGACATCAATCACTTCCGCATCACCTCAGTGTTTATAAACTCCGGGGACACACACACACACACACACACAGCCTCGTGAACAGCTTGTAAAACCAAAACGTCTTGCATTCTGCTGCATTGTCTGGTTGTGCATCCATTAATTAGTGAAGCTTGAGCTTTGAGGTTTTCCTAATTGTGCCATCTGTGCTTGCGTGAAAAATGTTCCAATCAGGAAAAGTGATAAGCGAAAAAAGGTCTCTGAAAAAACTTGACCTTTATGAGAGGCATTATTGCGAGTGTCCGCAACCCCAGACCCTTGCTAAGACCCTTTAGGAGTCAGATTTGTTGAGCCAGAGATTACTTCATAGCTGCACACGTGAATGACATAGCAGTTGCATTTGCACATTTGCGCAAGCGCTCGCCACATCTCTCTACCTGTCTGTCTCATGCACACACAGACACACAGTGCTTTAGATTCCACTGCATGACTCGTATTGTTTTTTAACTTTACTTATTGATCTGTATCGTCTTACATAAGCTCATTCAAATGAACTGTATTTGACCCAACTGTGTTGTTCTTATGTACTGACTTGCTTTTATAGTCCTGAGGCACTTCTGTACATGACTTGAGTCGAAAAAAAAGGGGCACTATGTTTTAGATCAGTGGTTTTTAACCCTTGTGTTGTCTTAAGGCTCAAAAATGACCCGCCACCATGTTTAACAGCAGAGAAAAGCCCCTAAATGATATTTTTTCAACTTGAAATTTGGTGACCCTAACATTAAAAAAAAGTGAAACATTGCCTTATTGTTTATATTTCCATGAAAGCTGCACACCAGCAGGGTATAAAGATTGTGTTCAGGTCATTTTTGACCCTTAGGACAAGGCGAGTATACACAATGTTAAGACTACACAAGGGTTAAAGTGTGGGGTGCAGAATGGCTTTTCAGCATAACTTTTTGAATAATAAATTTACACAATTGTATTACTGTTAAGGCTGTAGGACCATAAACAGAAGAGCATCCTCACTGCAGTTTTGTCACAGTCTTGGATAAATTCTTGGCAGCAGGTGTTGGAAAATGAAGATCAGATTCGGCTAAGAAATAAATAAAAATAAAACAATAATAATATTATATTATTAATTTACCAGGACATTGAAAATATGACAACACGTACTTAGAATATAGATTTACATCAGTTATCATCAATAGGGAGGTTTACACACTTTTGTATGAATTGTGCCAAATATATATATAAATATATATAAATTTATCAGATGCATGGGGGGGGAGTGGGCTCTGCCAGAAAAAGCTTGAATACCACTGTTTTAGATAACAACATGCAACTGCTCATATATTCTTACCCACACTCTCAATGTAAATGTGTCTATTTAAAGCTTATGTGTAACCATATTTAAAGCAGCGCATTGAAGTTGAGTCACTCCAAACTTTGCCCAAAGTTAGGTATTCAAAGTGTCTTCATGCAGAGAACCATCTCACTTGGAGCGTGTCCAGTGGACAGGTTACGATCTGTCTCTGACTGAAGAGCGGCAGGCATTTTCTACCCCAAATCCTCTCTCCTCATTCACCTGCCACACTGGCACATTGCTCACCGACCCTTATCTTCCTTTAAAGCAATACTTAATACAGCATTGCTACAGGTGCTAATTACGCAGGAAATTATCATTCTGTCTTGCACAGTCATGCTGACTGGATGCCTCAAGCGTTTAATTCATTATTAACCATTATAGCATTTTTTTTACTGTAAATCAACAGGCAGGACACACTGAAACTTGCACCAACAGAGCTTTCTGGGCCAAAATAAATGCTTTTGTGCCCACAGAAATGTGTAATATGCACAATTATAATTGTGTCTGTTAGTTAACACAGCCTTGTCAATCATATCTTAAACTATTAAAATGAACATTTTGTCTCATTGATTCCCCATTGGGACTTTAAAGCCCTGGCATTTGGACTTGAACAGCCTCGATTAATACCAGTTTGATGGCAGCCTATAACAACATTTGCTTGATATTCATGTCTGGTTGGTTGGAAGAGGAAAATAATTAATGCTGGTTTAGTTGAATTGACCAAAGCATTTGGAGCTGACAGTCACATTTGTCATCCTAGCAGTTCTCTCATCCGCTCTTTCATAGCAAAACATGCTTCATATTTCATATAATAATCCTTGTAGTAAAACGTCCTTGACCTTTAAACATTTCCTGACCGTTTCCTGCAGAGCCCATACTCTGATTCGCTCACATTTTACAGCTTATTGTTACAAAACAATTTCTGTTATTTCTTTTTAGAGTTGAGGCAGACTGCAATCTAAATGCAGAAGTCAAAATAACTGAGAATCCAGACTTTCATTATATGTTGCTGGTTACTCAGTTTTCCAGGTGACGATATTACCTGGACAAGCTGAGTCATAGCAGTGGAACTCCCGCCACCCCAAATTAATGAACCATTGCGATTCAAGTAAATACAAAGATGTGATGCAGCAGAATTTATTTCATGCAGGTTTACTGAATTTCCTAATAAAATTGTACACAACTCAGATGCCACTTTGGAATTCATGACAACTGGAAGACTATCATTGCGTGTTTTAAAGACAAGAGCAACGGAAACTATAAAATCATAACAGAAAATGGAAACGGAAATCATAACTATATATGTAAATATATATATTTTTTAAATCCATAATCTGACATATTTCTGAGTGAAACAGGTTTAGCATTTTGGCTTGATGATAGCCAATATTACGTTTCCCAGACTCACGCATACATGGTAAAGTAATCAAAAATAAGAAAATGTTTGGAGTTCGGGCAAATGTCATTTCAATTTAATAGACGATTACAGAATGTGTCTTTTTACATATACATTTACATTTAGTCATTTAACAGACGCTCTTATCCAGAGCGACTTACAAAACATGCAAACAGTTGACTGATAAGTGCAAACTTTTAATTGACTGATCTTGATGAATCATGCACAATATGACCAGGGACCTGAATTAGCAATTTTAAAAAGATTTGAAAAAAAAAACAGGTTTTGATTTCAGGTTGTCTTTAAGTAGCTAGCTAGTGGAATTCTGACCACCATTGCTTCAAACTTTTACCAAGACCACCGAAGTAGAAACCGCCCGGGTTTGTTTGGAAATGTAAGTCACACTTATGTTCACATGTTTCAATGAGTTTGGTAAGTTACATCATGGTGTTAAAATAGGGTTATTAGCCTGTATCATCTGTGTTAACATACATACTAGAGGTTTGTTTTTTTTGTTTTTTTGCTGGGTCATGGCCAACTAGCTAACCAAGAAGTCCACTGACTAACAGGCCACATCCCATGTAGTGAAATTTGCCAGAAAACAATGCGGACATCGAAGTGTGTCTAGCATTACTCACATACTGAGAAGTATGCTTAATACACTATCCACTGACTAGCACAAGTATGCTCATTGGAACTAAATCATAGCATGGTTTTCCAGCAATGAGCTCCACCCTGATGTCCAAAAGCAGTTTCCCTCTGGGTTAGACTACGATCAAATCGGACTTTAGGAAGCTCTCACAGCAAAATGTGGCCATCGCTGTGTTCTGCACAAGTTCCTGACCATGTTACTGCAGTTGCACCAGCTAACCATCTGCTCGATCAACATTACAAATTATAAGCAGAAATTGAAAAACATGTAAAGATGAAGTAACACAGCTGGACTAAACTGGGATGTACTTTAACGTCCTGTTCAGAGAAGAGAAAAATATTCATTTTACAGAGTCACAGAAGTCCTGCAGAATGCCCCCTTCCCCATGTTAAGGTTGGTGTACTTGGTATATTATTATACAGCGCTTGACTTGATGCATCCTTAAAAACTCTAATATTAGCAGTGGATAGACTTTTTAGACCATTCTTTACATACCTGTACAAAACTCTCGCACTGTTCTCTGGTCAGTGTGGGTATGTAAAAAATAATTTCAGCATCTTTGCTTGCTAACTGTGACACAAACACAAGAATGAGTTTGTGGGAATGGATGGGTGCATATAGTTATAGATCGACATCGT
Source organism: Olivaichthys viedmensis (assembly GCA_028565825.1). Taxonomy (NCBI): domain Eukaryota; kingdom Metazoa; phylum Chordata; class Actinopteri; order Siluriformes; family Diplomystidae; genus Olivaichthys; species Olivaichthys viedmensis. The sequence goes on along the minus strand of JAOUQW010000010.1, from coordinate 15,005,180 downwards.
GTAGTACTGGTACAGTTCTGGATGTGCGAGTGTGTGTCTCTGTGTGTGTGTTGGCATGGGTTTAATTTAGTTTTGCCTGTGGAGCTGAAGTGAAATGAAGAACGCTGAATGGTGAATGTGCTCTGCCTGTCTGTCTCTCCATTTTTCTTTATATAAGAAAAATAGACACAAAACAACACTACTTCAGAGTTTTCAACTGTGTTCCAATACTGTTTTAATACACACTCATTGACTTCCCCTTGCCAATCCCCGTTGCCATCTTAAGGGCTAGTGCTTTACTTTATCAGCTCTAATAGGTTCAATGAATGTCCCCTTTGGAGTTGTGGAGTCAACATCACTATCGACTTTAGGAACTTACCAAGAACAAACTAATGCAATTTTCTTTTTCATCCAACAAAAAATGCCATACCACACTGTTTCTAAGTGTAAACTGGAACAAATCTGGTCCTAATTATAAACTCCTTACCTTGTGCTGCAGATGGCAACTCATGTGATATACACTTAATGTGGGGATGTTGATGAGGGCATGTTAAAGACAATATTAGAACACAACATTTATTTTTCCTCTGTATGACCTCTGGGTAGGTCAAGCTCTGTTTTTGAGCCTGTCACCTAGAGCTGAAGAAATGAATTAATGACTAACACCTTACTGCATATGTACAAAGGTAAAGCATGTGACTTGACTCTTTGTGACATCTGTGGTTTTTCTCACACCTGTCTCGACAGTTTTATTCTCAAACACAGATGGATAAAAACTGTCTATCTCTCTGTATATAGCGCAGACTAATTTAATCACCATCTGTCAGTCCAACATACTCATTAACCTTATCTTGAAGATTTTTAGCTGCTACACTAAGAGTATGTTTGCTTTGCAGATGGTAAGCATTAGCTTGATTAGATTGTGTACCTTCCATTCATTTGATTTCTACTTCTGAAACAAAAATAAGAAAACAAAAAATGGAACTTTTTAAAGTCTCAAGGTTTGTATTGTAATGTATAAACAATAATAATATAACTGTTGTCCTGAAAATATAATTATGCTGTTTTCCTATTACACATTTTATATTACCAGTCAAACATGACAAATCCAGTGTAATACAGAAGGCAAAATTTGGGGAGATTTTAAAATATTTTTGTTGTAAAAAAAAAGAAAAAGTGAATGTTTAAAAAAAAAGAAAAGATTTGGACTATGAAATTGTCTATGTACATATAATGTATGTAGATTTCGGCATACATACGTGCTAGACACATACAGTCATGACAGCAACTTCCGCGCTACCACTGCGCTAGCATAGCTATACATAGAGCATAGCTGAACACTTCTGACTATGACAATGAACTTGTAAATGTAGTTACACATACCTGACAATAGAAATAAACACAGCCTTCTTTTAATCGGATGTGGAGCACTTGCTGAATCTCCCTCCTCTACGTTTTAAATATATATATATCAAAGAAAAAAAAGGGGAGATGGGATTAGGTGGCTAATCTCACCATGCATAGCAAATACAGAGCTCAACATGTGATGCTATCAATACGTATTATGGAATATAAAATCGACCATCAGCAAAATATTGTGTATATTACTTACTATTATTTTAGAATGAAATATATAGAAGCATTTTAGGACTTTTGATGCATTGTAAATTCAGGATTAATTGTGATTAGATCAGGGGACGATATTTTTAACCTCCCTCCTCGTATCGAGTATATGTCAATAGGGAGGAAGTAGGGGGGGGGTGTTAGTTTTTGATTGGACTAACACATTTGCAGAGTTTAAATCGACATATGTCAACCTTCAATTTGAAAAACATCCACGAATGCAAAAACAATCCCACAAGAACGCCCTCACTCTTCTTCTTCACAACAAGTGCAGTTTTGCAAAGAATTAACAGTTTTGCAGAGAATTTTTATGTTATTTTTATTTTTACAATCGGTCAATACAAGTGATTTTTAAAAAGCCTCTGAAATTCATTTTCAGAATAGGAAATTAAATGAATGAAAGGTACATGTGTCTTGATCCTTAACCCTTGTCTTGTGAGGTGAGACCACAATTTCTTGTAATGTTCTTAAACATAGATCACATTCACTTGCATATTGAACAGCTAGTTTGTGTTTTGTGTGTTTGTGCAGTGCCTGCTCCTAGAAGATTGCGTTTTAAGGAGCTAGGCTCAGGCATGCTCAGTGTGTCCTGGAAGGAACCAAAAGGAGAGTTTGACAGCTACAGGCTCCTCTACAGCTCTCGCTCAGGTAAGCAGAGGAATTTTTAATAATGCTTGAGGAGAAAGCAAACCAAATCAAGTCAAGTACGGCTGGTCAGTGGAGAACGTCTTCTTGAAACCTTGTTGTAGTTTAGGACTAGTTCCAGTTTGCGTTTAGGAGAAAAAGAAGAAATCTAGGGGTTGTAGACAAATATAACTTTTAAATGTTTTTAACTACTCAACTACAATAGATAATAATGCACCTATTGGAGCAGATTTACAGAGGATCCAGAGTTTATAATTCCTAGGATAGGCAGAAGGTTATGGCCTAATACAGCCATAGACAACTTAGCATCAAGACTTAATAATAGACAGTATTGAACTTTTTTGTGATACTACAGTATTCAAAATGCCTGGTGATAAACAGTTTATTTTTGCAGTAGCATTACATATATCCTAATAGCGAGTATAGTAGCTAGTAGTTAATTTCACCAGTTTCATACAGTGTTGTGTTGAAATTTGTGTAGTTTACATTTCAGACAATAATAGGCCTGTAAAAATCATTACGTTTTGGCTGACAATTGTCATACGAACAAATTCAATTAACATTTTAAATGTCTTTTCTGCTGACTTTATGCCACTCTTATAATAGCATAATAGTCTAATAATGCACAATTAGATTGCACAAATTGTGAAAGGAAAACATGACACAAATAATGACCTAAATATATAATTACTGAAATACACTGAAACTATTAACAGTAAACACTAAAAACAGAACAATAAACAATGCAATCTACTATAGCAAAAACGATGTAAATAAATAATGTACTATGGCAAAAACAGCTCAGATAATCACGATCAGCATGAATAATTATGATGAGGCGATTATGTAAAAATTGTGACAGGCCCTAACCATAAAAACACCACATGAGCTGTTTGTTATACATACATGAGGTTAGTAAACCTGTTTACCTGTGAGGTGTAAATTCACCTTTTGGCCATCATATACAATTCTTCACTAAAAAAGTTCTCCTCTTATTAACCTTTCGTCCTCTTGAGCTCATTGTACAGCCGGTCTGACTGGCTGCTGTCTCATTCATATTTATGGTAATATGAATATCTCTCTCTCTCTCTTTCTCTCGCTTACTCTCTATCTGGGAGCTGATCATTGCATCCTGATCTATTAGTAGAGTGTGCTTCAATAAACAGTAATGATAAAACTCTTATTATAAAAAGTCATTGAAATTTAGAAACAATTAAGGGTTTGTCTCACCTGTCTATGACTTCAACCGATTAAGTCTG
>JAOUQW010000010.1:14971336-15001574 GCA_028565825.1 Olivaichthys viedmensis | reverse complement strand
AGCTCTTAGAACTATAACCATCATCCACTATAGAGCTCTTAGAACCATCATCCACTATAGAGCTCTTAGAACTTTAAACATCATCCACTATAGAGCTCTTAGAACTTTAACCATCAACCAATATTCATGTTCAACTTTATAACTCTCGCCTGTCCCACACTACTCGCACGCCTACGCTGTTACTATGACGACCAATGTGGATACGCCAGTGAATGTGACTACGGCCCGAACAGACAAATCGGATTTTGGTCACTTATAATTTGCAGTGTGAACACTCAGGTCTAAAAATCAGATTTGAATAATAACCTTATTTGAATAAATAGCCTTAGACTTAAAAAATAAATAAATTAGAAGTCTTAATATTGGGACTAGCACGCCATTTAAAAAAAGATTTCCTTTATAATTGGCCAGTTGGTGTCACTCCCCCCTTTGGAAGAACATTCCAGTGCTCTAATTGCCCGGCGTTGTGGTGAGGTTTTTATTTTCTTTTTCTCCTCCTTCCCTCGTCATGCTAATCTTATGTTCTGTTAATCCTTTTTTTCCCATAAATGTGACTTTTCTGTCTGTCGTTGTATAGCTGTCTGCTTCCTCTGTAAAGCGACCTTGGCTTTTCATCATCATCATCATCATCATTATTATTATTATTATTATTATTAATACCAAAGTTGTGCACATCTGTATTCAGACCACAGAATGAACTACAGACTTTTTTTTCTTTTTTCAGGAGAGCACAAACTAACCAAAATCTGTGTCATCTGTGTCAGAAACCACCTTCATCACTGCAGCAGCCTGATTCATTCTCAGATTCAAGTCGTTGCATTCTTTGTGGCCAGCTACCACCTGGAATTAAAGGTGAATGTGCGGTCACATGCTCCATCCTGTCCTGGCGCCCGTCCACCATTAAGGCTTGGGATGAATAATGAGATGCGAGCCGTGCATAAATGTAGCAGCCCGGACCCTAAAGGCACTTGTGGTGGTGGGTAATTGTTCCGGGCCTCGGTGGGTTTCTGGGTAAACATGCGCCCACCGTAGTGCGGAGGACTCTTGTGCCGGGAAATTTATGCTCGCGTTTCCTGGCCTTGCTCTAGCAGCTTGTGTGGGCTTCACGTTCTCCCGCAGCATTATGTGATTTATTAGACCACTCGCGCTTCACACGGGACTGCGAGCAAACAAACAAGAAGGGTAAAAAGGCTTTTGTATTCAAACTCTTTTTTTTTTTTTTTGGAAGCTATTTTTAAGAACGACTGAAAAACACCATTCCCCAACTTTGATGGCGCTGCACCTCGATGCAGCGGCAGAGTTATGGTTTGGAATTTATGGAAGGAACCAGGAGATGTGTCATGATATGATAATTTAATCAGCTAAAAAGCAAAATTATTCTCTTGTGGAAAAAAAAAAAAAATGCACTTGAGTAATATATTTAATTCATTCACTCTGTATGCACTGAGAATGAATCATAAAAAACAGATATATATATATTTTTTGAGATACAAATCAAGGCACTAGTTTGGGGATTTGACTATACAGTACTGTATGTCATCGCCATAGATTTATAGGGGGATGTGAGGGACACGCCATCCCAAATATTTGTAGGGGAGTAAATGATCAAGTGCTCATTGCATAAAAGCTTTCTTCTTCTTTTAAAACCTTTTTAATATAGTGTTTGGCTCGCTTTTGTTTGTTAAATATGGCTAAAAGCTATATTTTGAATCCTATCATTTTTAAACAACTACAGTTTCAATTCATAGACAATTTTAGTTTCCGTCATGGGAAACAGCCAGTCAGTGACCTATTTAATATAACATTACTGTATCAGATTGTTGTAGCTAAATTTTCTTAGTGGATGTTTGTGAATTACAAGGTTAATTAAAACCCAAGGTAAGCTAAGTACCACTGATGACGTAGGCCAGGTAGCTGCTGCAAACTGTATGGTTACCCTGGATAAAAAAAGAAAGAAAGGCTAACACTGGAGCCTAGCATAACGGTAGATTATTGGCAATATTTAGCATAACTACCTCCTAGTCCAAGTTTTTCGTCAAACATAAGCCAAGTTACAGGTAAAATTTGGTATTGACAACCGCATTTACTAATTAGAGTGGCTCTTAAATTTGGCATAATGCCACATTATAGCAATCGTAAAGAGGTGGAACAGGATTAAACTTTCTTTGGTTAGTTTCTCTTGGGAAATCCTTAAAGGTTCTATGTAGAACCCTACAACAGAGGGTTTGGGAACTCTTGAGGAAACCGTTTTCTAAAAGTGTATAGACAGGTAAACAGATTCAGTTCCCTTCTTGTGATGCACTCTTAGAAAAAAGGGTTCCTCAAGGGTTCTTAGCTTCCTAAAGGGTTTCTACTTGGAACACTCACTGATAGGGAAACATTGTTGTGGGGTTCTACATAGAACCTTTAAGGGGTACCACCAGATGGACAAAGTCAAGAACCCTTAAAAGGTTCTAGATTTAATCTTTTAGAAGAGTGTAGGAGTGAATAATGTAAATAACGTGAAAAATGTATAAATGTCTTCACCACCTCTGATTGGTTGTTGCTGTCCAAACTGTTCTTGTATTCTGTATTCTTAACAGTTTAACATGGCAAACATTGATTTACAAAAAACATTTATTTTTTTTTACTTATAACACAGAACAAACTCTACACACACACACACCCCACCCACTTCCCTACAGCAAGACACTACACAAAAATGAGGAAGGAATGTCCTTGCTGGAAACAAATGCATCAATCCCAGCAGCTTTCTCCAGGGTTCTATAAAGTCTTTAAGGCCTCCCAGAGTGTTTCTGTCTTTGTTCAATAGTCGAGTGATGATAAGTCTTTAACAGCGAGAAATCATCCTCCAAGAGGAACCAGTCAGTCAATATAATGTCAATTCAATGCAGCCATGAAAAAGAAAAAAATCTTCCTGGAGAACATTAAACCAAACTGGCTTACCATTCAAGGAGATCTGAAATACAGAGAGTGACGCCCTGATTCACTAAAGGTGTGTGTGTGTGTGTGTGTATATAAAAACATGTGCAAACTTGATGACACCCGTAAAAAAAAAACGTGCAAGCTGATTTACTAACAGGCTCTAATGGAGGATTGCATTCTTCACGTGAGCAAAATAACATGTCTTGTCCGTTTTGCACGTTTGCCTTAATGAATATGCAATTTGGGGCGTTTTTATCTAAAGATCCAAAAAACAGGGTGGCGTCAATGCAAATCGAGTTATTTTGCACCCACAGTGTGATTTACTGCAGCCTGAAAGTCACTTCGGGAACAGAGATTGAGTGCACAAATTAATACGACCAAAAGGCATGTATTAAATTTGCGGAAGCCCGTTTCTACCAGTTAAAGACAAAATTATACCATTCACTAAGTCTGAACAATGAGAAAAGTTTATCTAAATTACGCTTAAGTAAAATAATCAGGAAGATTCTCAAAATGAGGACTTAATATTACCGCAGCAAAGTTCTCAAAGCACGTTCACACCTCTGAGGGCAATAGCATTTAAACAGAACCTTTGAAAAGGTTTTCATTCACATTTACCTTATTAACAAAACACACACATGTCTACACTCCTTTATTCATATCGTATTTTGAACCGTTTTTTTTACACATCTAACTGCCTGTAATCTGGTGTTATACTTGAGTTTCAGTTTCAGTTTCACTCCTCCGGGAGTCTGTTAGAGATCCGAACTCGTCGCAGCTATCGAGAATAATTAGAACACACAAAAACCCAATTTAAATATCGTTTCCTCCTCCGACTTTGCATCCGCAACACACCCACTAACTGTACACGCAATTTAATCGTTATTTTGGATCTAAGTAAATCCAGGCCCAAGTGTGTTTGGCAAACAACTCTGAAAAACTTCCTGTCTGACTTCTTTATAAGCAGGTATAACCCCTGAACATGAGCAACTCACTGAGGGCTCCTATGGGTGAGGAGAACCCCCTAAAATAAGGATTACTGGTAACCAGTTTGGTTACAAACCATCTTTTTTGAGACGTCTTCTATGAAATATCCAGTCCATTCATATTCATTGAGTTTTTGAATGTGTTATAAAGGCCCAATGTAGGTACCCCTTGAATAAAGTGTTACTGACTTTTTAAAATGTGATACTACTGTCTGTTCATGATATGTACAGTACCAGTCAAAAGTTTGGACACATCTGCTCAAAAGGTTTGGACACACCTGCGCAAAAGTTTGGACACCGGTTTCCTTCAGTTCTACTATTTACTACTGTTTTAGAATAATAATAAAGACTTTATTATCATTAACATCATGAACACAGTGACTATTTTATTAAAACTATTTTAGAATTCTTAACAGTGTTCCTGATGAAGCTCTGCACACTCTCGACATTTTCTCAACCAGGAGACTTTTCTTAAACTTCCCAAATAGACCGAGCCACTTGTTGTCTGCTTTTTCAACTATAAGCCTTTATCAAAATGTCTTTAAGACAATGAAAAATATAGATTCAATCTAGTGTCCAAACTTTTGACTGGTACTGTAATTCAGAATGTTTCTCTACCTCCACAATTAGCCTGGTGTCGTCCATTTTCACGTTATGGATTTGTTTATACTCGGCAGTTTTCTGACTTGTGATTGGGCAAAAGCCTACAGACCTACGGAAAATGTGTAAATAGCACGAAAAGTTTAACTCGTAGTTTGTTAACATATAAATGTATATATAGATAACATATAAATTACGGAATTCGCTGTTCAGCGTTTTATTTGTTTGTTTGTTTGTTTCATTTTCATTGGTTTTCATAGTGTATATCACTGGATTTTGCTGGATTTTATTGGTAGTGTGAAGCAGGCCTTATATTTGCGGAGTTAGAGGCCACGCCTTCTTCACTGGGACTGACAGGCACAGAGACACTGACAGGATCTGAGACAATCTTAGACGCATACTGTGCTAAAGAAATGTTTACCTGTCAGACAAGGTTTGTGGCTTCCAGACACTGTTTTTTGTGTAAAGGCTGATACTCATAGTCTAAGATTTTCACAGTCCACCCCTCTTTACAGTTCCACAATCACTCCCTATAGCACTATCAGGTGAAGGAGTGAGGTCTAGAATGCTATGAGGGGAATGCGGTTGTGTGCAGTCGTGTGTGTGTGTGTGTGTGTTGTACTGAATTTATGATGAGAAGTGCTTTATGTCTCGTTTTCTCTACAGGACACATGTTTCCAGCAGTCTGAGACAGGGGAGCTGTCACAACGATCATTTTGTGTGACTCATTCACTTTTATTTTAAACAGAAGAATGAGGATGAGTAATACTCATTACAGAAATGATAGATACAGAGTAAAAGCTCTTAATACATCGCTGCCTCTTTGTCTTCTTGTGTTTTTCCTCACTCACACACACACACACACACACACACACAGACACACAGACACACACACACAATTAAAAATTGAGACGCATTCAATCGGTTTGAGTCAGAAGTCACAATGGTTTATTTGTATAGGTAAAAAAAAGCTCGACTCTGGGTTTATTTTCTGGTTTCTGGTCAAACAAAAATCTAAGCCTTCATATTGCGTCTGTATTATTGTGAAATTCAAACAACAAATATTGATTGAAAGATCTCAAATAGAGGAAGATGTGTTAGCTAGAAGGCTGCTGTGCAAGCTATTGAGCCACGTCTCTCTCTCTCTCAATCATTCCCCCTTGTCCATTTTCCTTGAATAAACAGAAACTGTGAATGCTGAAAGATACAGTACAACTGGCTTGACAATCTCTCTATATGGCCCAATCAAGACATCACCAGTATTAAATTAGCATTTAAAATGAGCATGTGCACTTGTGTGTGTATATGTAATGAAAACATTATGTCTGAATAAAGGTTCGAATTTATTTGAATATTATCTGAAATGTATTGCAAACTTAGGGCCCTTTTTCCTAAAAACACGGTTTGATGCTCAACATTTTAACGAGCAAGTCAAGCCTAATATCACCAGAGAGCTGAAACGTTCCTTTTTATTGCTTTGTGTTAAACTAGAATTCTGTATATAATATAATATGTATAATTATATAAATATGTGCATAATTATTTTAAATTATATTTCTGGGTTAAAGAGAGTATAATTTCTTATAATGAGTATAATTCTGAGTCAAAGTGATTCAAAATGATGGAGCAGGTCAGTGCAGTTATTTTATTAAATCTAGTGTGATAGGGAGAGAAATCGTTCATATCTGCACGTGTTATGGCAGGCTTAGCTTTTGTTCTGTGTTAAATGCTCTCTGTATTTATGTTTGTGTGTTTCTTACGACTTATTTCAGTTTTCTTTGGCACTGCACCCAAAATTGGTTAGATGCAATCTTTAATTAGTTATATAACGCTTCTGACAGGAGGCATTACTGTCACAAGAAAACCATAGAGCAGATTTAAGAGAGACGCATTCATGCACAACACAGGCCTTGATGGGAGAATGTCAGTGTTGAGTGTGTATAAAATTAATACTGCACAAAATGTAGTTATGGAGTGAAAATGAGTGAAAATGTGTATTTCATATATTTAACACCGGTTCTCTTGGAATGAACAGGATGTGTATTACATGGCCGTTGTTTATTTTTGTCATTCAACAAAATAAATCTGTGACAGCATTGATTGCATTTTATGCAGAACCATCTTTGTCCTCATCTGGGCTGTGATATTACATGTTAAATGGTGTGTGTGTGTGTTTGTGTTTACGTTCTCATGAGCTCCTTTTGTGCAAACTCTCTCTCTCACTGCAGAGGTAGCATTTACGTGTAAGACTCCAGCAATAGCTGATATTGTGATTCTGGTGGATGGCTCCTGGAGTATAGGGCGCATTAATTTCCGTTTGGTGCGCACATTCCTCGAGAGCCTGGTGACAGCGTTCTCCGTCAGATTGGACCAGACACGCATAGGTGAGATGCTTCTTCTCACATCTCATAATGTAATGATACATACTGTCTATAACATTTTACAGATAAATCCTCCTGTGTGTGTGTGTGTGTGTGTGTGTGTGTGTACGCACAGGATTGTCCCAGTACAGTGGCGATCCCAGGATTGAGTGGCACCTGAACACACACTCCACTAAAGAAGAGGTCATCACTGCTGTGAAGAATTTACCATATAAAGGAGGAAACACACTAACAGGTATATACACACACACACACACACACACACACACTTTTGCCATCCCACTCTCTTTTTCTGTCTTTCACATCCTCTCCTCTCTCTGTCTCTTATCTCTGTTCTATCGTGTCCTCTTGATTATATTATGTGTGTGTGTGTGTGTGTGTGTGTGTTTGCAGGTCTAGCCTTGATGTACATTCTGGAGAACAGCTTTAAGCCTGAGTCTGGATCCAGGACTGGCGTTCCAAAAATTGGAGTCCTGATCACAGACGGGAAATCTCAGGATGATGTCATTGGCCCCGCCCAAAAGCTGAGAGAGGCTGGAATAGAGCTGTTTGCCATCGGTACAACTCTGCTGCACAACCATACACCACACGTCACTTAGTGATCCAAAATAAGTACTTTAAAGTCTCTATGCTGAAATATCTTGGCGAAATGTCCATATCAATAAAGCATTCACTGTCATTACTATTTTAACCACGATTCAGCATTCAGACGATTATGTAATTTGTAATGACCTCACTGTTCCTTACAGTCAGTACTGCACACTGCACTTTCAGTACTGAAGCCCCATCTAGCTGAGAAAACATTAAGCTCTACAGGACAACACCATTCTTCACTAACTAAACATCATATACATCTTTGTGTGTGTGTGTGTGTGTGTAGGTGTGAAGAACGCTGATGAAAATGAGTTGAGGACAATTGCGTCTTCCCCAGAGGAGACGCACGTTTATAACGTGGCTGACTTTAATGTGATGAACTTAATAGTGGAGGGTTTGACCAGGATCGTGTGTGAGCGCGTGGAGCACCTCAACAGGGAGATCACAGGTCAGCACCTAGAGAGTACACAACACACCAACTTATCACTGACTGACCACAGACATCCATGGATGTCCACAAATGCCCAATTTGAAATTGGCCCATAAAAAAATCACTTGGTGGTTCTAGATCTGTGGGGTTTTTCACAGAAATTGTGTGTGTGTGTGTGTGTGTGTGTGTATGTACATAGGTGTATCAGTTCCCTATACAACTCCTGACGCACCCCGTGACCTTGTGACCTCTGATATCACGGCCAGGAGTTTCCGTGTCTCCTGGACTCATGCTCCCGGAACAGTGGCGAAGTACAGAGTGGTGTACTACGCTTCCAGAGGAGGCAAGCCAGAGGAGGTGTGTGTGTGTGTGTGTGAATATGTGTACACGTGCATATGTTCGTGCATGCACGTGTGTTTGTGCACATACAGTAGTGCATTTAGAGGTGCATACTATTTGGGAGTGCATATATTTTTAAGGACATGCATTTTAATATGTGTTGATTTCTTTTTTTTATTTCTCTTTTTATCCTTCACTTTTCTTTATTTAATAGTTCTGCAAATATTTATTTATTTATTTATCATTTTTATAATCTATTGCATGTTTTTTTTCCCCAAAGAATCAATCTGTTTCAATGACACTAACAATATTAACACATTTACAAATAAGAAATGACAAATTTCACAAACAACAAATCTGACAAATTTAAATAACGGTACAAGAAGCTTGAGATTTTAACTTGAATCACATTTAGTTTTTCTTGGAAAGCAACATCTGCACTCACTCGTCCATCTCCCAAAATAAAAATATAAAAACTCTGATGTAATAATGATGGCCATAATTGCCTAGCAGCGCATCGCTCAGGGTCTAGAAGGAATCTGAGTAAAACTTCCTGTAGTGTGTTGTGTGTTAACAAAAAGTAGATAAGTGATTTTACATTATAGAGCGTTTTTGTTGTTCTTTAGGTAAATTACGCATCGACAATAAAAATTATAGTCTGCGATTTTTCATAATCAACGTCGATTCTGACCACTAATTGTTGCAGCCCTATTTCTTTCTTTCTTCTTTTCTTTTCTTTCTTGTCATCTCCTTGATGTAATCCCTTTTGACAAGAACTGTATCCTTGCCTTTTGTTTTCTTATATTATCTCATGTCATGTTATGTCAAATTGTTGCAGGTGGTGGTGAATGGCAATCAGAACTCAGTGGTACTCCAGCATCTTAACTCTGTGACTGAGTACCAGCTGGCTGTGTTTGCTATCTACAGTAACTCTGCCAGTGAAGCTCTGAGAGGCAGCGAAACCACACGTGAGTTCAACAAACCACTGCTCGGATTACTCCTCTACTGACTCCTACTATCTTTGTAGGGATCATTTGGCCCCGTTTAATCATAGCCAGCCCTCAGTGTGACAAAACTCTCTCCTTCAGCATGTCCTTGTGTGGCTGTACAGGGAAGTGAATGCTGCATTCTCTTCTAATGCACACGGTGCCTTCTGATTAAATCCATTTTGGCCTTATATCACTTATAGTTGCTCGAATTGTTTGTTATGCCAGACCAAACAGGAAGAAAATTTGAATGGGAAAAATGTGGGAACTCAGAAAAGGGAATTTGCTTCCGGTAGTGGTCAATTTTGCTTCGCGCCGAGTTCATGTAGGTAAACCTTGGAAACGTTAGCCAATAGAAAACAAGAGGGCGGCTGTGGTCTCTCTTTTCTGAACAACCAATATGAAGAAACTGCTTTGATTATAAAGTAGCTCTCACACCAGATTTTTGCCTCACTGTTTTCTTGATGTTGCATACAGTTGCAAAAAACAATCTCGCTAGCTAACGTTACCAATACGTTCCATCCACGTATCAAAATCACATATCACCAGAAACGCTCGATTGCCTGATTATGCTTTACCCCAGCAAAGAAAATAGCTAGATGTAAATCAGGTAGGACTGATGTTTTACAGTAAATAATTGGGCAACTATTTTCTTTCCTCCCGGTTAGAATGCAGCCGACTGTATTTCTAGGGACCCTAGATCATAGACAGCACTTGGCAGAGCTAGGGTTCAAATCCGAGTGATTATGCCGTGCTCTGCAAAGCAGTTTCTCTGGAGCATTTCCTTATTTTCCAGAAGCGCCTCTGTAACGTATGCTTCGTAGTATGAAAGCACCTCTCTAACACGTCCCCAATAGCTTAATCAGAAGCAGGCTGCTATGGTGAGATAACATGAGGCGCTGTGAGTCACCTACTCGTTAATCATTCCAAGGAGCCTATGAGCTTCAATTAGGCCAACTCTGCAATATTTTTCTCTGACTCCAAATCACTTGGGTCATTTGTACGTGTTGGTGGGTTTTGGTGTGTCTTATGTGTGGATGTCAAAGCTGTCCTTTGCTGTGGAGTTCAGGCCCGACCTGATCCAACATCCCACTTGTGTATCAGACAGTTGGAGTTCAACTGGGATAAAATACATTAGCAGGATTGATACCCATATTCCCTGTTCCCTTATTAAAGCATACAAACACAGACATACACACACCTAAACACACAAATCTAATAGATGGATGTGATTCTAACCTTGTGTGAAAGTTAATGGAGCTAGAGAGAAAGGACAGGTGTGTGTGTGTGTGTGTCTGTGTACATATGGGAGTGTGCAGTCCCTCCACAAAGAGACTGATAGACTACTAGATGAGCTAAAAACAACTTCATGTCGCCATGCAGCTGAGCTCAGTCACTGTGTTTGAAAGCACAACAAGCCTGTGATATACTGTATCTTTGATCATTTCAATGCCTTTGTCCAAAACTGGACAAAATTGTCCTTGTCAGAGGTTATTTACGAACACAAATCCTGCAGTTTTCATTATGTATAGGTTAAAAATAGATTATTATTGAATAAAAATGAACACGGTACCAGATAATGAAAAATAACAAAATAAATACCAAAATAAATACAATTAACTGAAAAAGGAAAGTGACAAATCCTTCTCTGGTCAGAAGGTTTTCTGATGTCTATTTGTTTGATATTAACAATTCAGCAGCCCCCAGCTCTCCCCCCTTTCCTCTTAAATACCATATTTAAAGACCTTTTTTTAAAACCCTATTTTATGTCTATTCATGATCATAAGCTATCATGGGTCAACTAACCAACCATTACTGTACAGCTCAAAACATTTCAATCTATCTGTTTGATGTGGCTGGTTATGTGTACCTGGCTAGCCAAAGTGGTCAAAAGGTATTAAATCTATTAGGTTGGTAAAAGTAGATTTCCCTATAGACTTACATTCGAAATATTTTTTTATTTTTCTCTCCAAACAACATTTCGGCCTCTGTGTTTGTTTTATTGCAGGAATTCTTTTTTCCAGTGATCGTTTGCTTTGTGGTGGCACGTCAAGCATCAGAAAAGCCAGGCTTTTACGTAATTCATGCACAAGTGTGGGAGCAACCAATTTGAAGGTGGTGCAATCAGCGAGCATTGTTAGCACAACATATTTCCACGTTTCTAGCGTGGTGAGTCACAGGGCATATGTCCGGTCATTGGCCTAAATTATGCTTCCCAAGAGGTAACCCTGGATGAACCAAAGATGGCAACATATCCAGGACCCATACTTCCTTGTGGTCAATGTGCCAGTGACCAAACCCCATTAAAATGACTATTGACTAATGCTAAAGGTTCTCTCCAGTTCCTAAAATAGCTCCATGGTTTAACGTTAATGTCTCCCTCTTTGACACCTGTCACGATGACTCAAGATGAAGAGTTTAAACCTTGATTACAACAACCTTATGAAAACATGCTGCTGTGGCAGATTTAATTGATTTTTATTTATGATTCAAGCCATTCAAGCGATAGTAAACATGTAAACAAGAGTGTGTATTAAAATACGAGAGGTTACAATAGAATAAAGAATATGATAGCATATGATTATAACCCTGACAGCGGCAGACAACAACTAAATTCGAGAGTGCGGCTGTAGCAGGAGAAAGAAATCAAATAAAGCATGAACAGCATGAATAGTGTCTTTTCACACCTTTAATAAAAATAAAAGCATTTTCTATTCTCCAATAAAGTCATGAGGATTTTTTATTTGATTTGAATGCCTACTAGTTGAGACAAATATTTGGCAAAATACATGTGGGACAAAAAATAACGTTGCTTTCCAGTCTTTTGCTACGGTGATGTGAACAACTTCTCAAATGTCAAATTAGCCGACTGCTTGTGAGTAAGAACGAGTAGCGAATCGTAGCACATGAGGTGGGATTTGTCACATACGAGTGAGGAAAAATTCCAACATTGCATCTCGACTTTTATGCCATTAACTTATAGTGACGGCCTGTTTAAAAATGCAATACCAAGATAGCGCTGTAATATTTATGCGGTTACTATGATACAAAAATAAATAAATAATAAAATGTGACAGCCCTAATGGAGACAACTATCACATAAAGATTAGTTTTGTCTCGTCCTCTTCCTACATTTACATTTACTCATTTGACAGACTTACCATTGAATTAAGACAGGATACAATATTTCTCAGTAATGAAGAAATAGAAATCGTTTTTGTGTTGTGTGTGTGTGTGTGTGTGTGTGTGTGTGTTATGTGCATGTTCCACAGTGGCCTTGCCCATGGTGAATAACCTGGATCTGTATGACATCACGCACAATAGCATGCGTGTGCAATGGAGAGCTGCAGAAGGGGCTTCTGGGTACCTGATCCTATACGCCCCACTGACCGGGGCAGACTCATCCGATGAGAAGGAGGTGAGAGAGAGCGTTCAAAACTGACCTGAGACCTGCTTTAGGAACTAATCTGATGCTATTATCAGCTGCAGTCATATAGAGACATGGTGAATTCGATGCAAGCGGGTAAGCACTGCACAACTGCCCTTGCGAATCCCTCCTGGGTTAATAAGGTTGTGACTTTATTGGCCAGTTAAAGTTAACTTATTTAACTTTTGCCTGCTCTGCAGCAGTGACTCTCAACTAGCCACTTTTGTCTGTTACCACTTAATCACAAACCCAATGTCACGGTTGGGTTCGGGGATGCAGACACAAACGCGAACAACGAAAGACAATACAGGACGGACACAAGCGGGTATTTAAACACTTAGAAATCAAGGGAAGACAGATGAGGAACAGCTGGGAACATTTAACATAACTCACAAAAGGAAACAAAACACAAGCGCGTGGCCGCGCACCTGGCGGCCATCACCATGGCAACCGCCACGCTATGTCGCGCGCGTGACACCCAAAAGCAATTAAAATTTCTAACCCCATTAATTTATTTTACAAAATGAATTGTGCAGTAATTGGCTATGCCTTCATGCAATAAAAACAGGAAACAAATAAAAGTGCAGCAAGGTCCAAAAAACTAATCAGACATATAAGATTTAATCTTAACGTCCAGAAACCAAAACATTGCTTTCCAAATTGTGACTACAGACAGCAATAATATTTCTATCGTAAAAAACAAGCCATGCTCAGGTATTGAAACCTCCCCCAAAAAAAAACATTATTCGGACTCTCAGCTTAATTATGCTGCAGTTTACGTGCTTACCAAGTCGTAATGCTCTGCTTTGAACTCACAGGAAAGCTGTGCGTGCTCTGCTCTGTATGCCAAAAGCTTAAGCTTAGACGGCTTCATTCTTTTGTTTCTGCACATAAAGCACATTGAGGCTTCTGCCCCTCCCTTTTGTCCTCAATGTAAGCAAAAAAGCATATTTAATATAGTTAGTGTCATATTTTTGCTGAGAAAAGCTCCCAAACTGCTATGACTGCTATATGTACATGTACTAGTTTCATTAGGGTAATTTAATTTAAATTGACCACTTGTCAAAATGAAACTGGCCAACTTGTCACTGTTTAATGATGATGCTACCAATGACAGGTCTCAGATGCAAGTTGTAAGCTGGGACACCAGATGCCTTTTAAGATAAAAGCACACAGTCGAAAGCTCTGTAAAATAAAAGTTTTACTTTTACATGGAAAAGAAGAACACACTCGACCTACTCCATGCCTGCTCATGACCCACCAGTTGAAAACTACTGCTCTACGGCTTCCTCAGGGTCCAAAAGACTGGGTCCACTGCCAAGAACTGTTTTATTTCATCAGTCACACAACACTAATACAAAGAAATCTTACTCGGACAATTCAAGAATACATTTTTTTTTTTTTAAAGAGCACCATTTGCTTCTTTTTTTTAAGTTGTGACACCATATATTTCATTTAAATGATAACACATGTACACTTTTATGGACACTCCTAACACACAGTATTAATTATTCTAATGTCTAAACACCTAATATTGACTCAATTTGTACACGTGTGTTTTAGTCCCTTCTGCTTTCAGAGAATAAAAACACACTTTCTGACAACTTTATGCTCGTCTTAATTCTGAGTTGCCTTAAGTAAAAAAATTTCCAAATGAATAAAATGCAAATGTAAGAATGATGAGATCTTTGTGTGGAAAAAAATATAATTTACATGGGTATGTTAATGAAATAACAGTTCTTGGTCATGGGCTTTTTGAATCTACTGTGGCTCTCACCACAAAAGATGAGAGCCAAAAAAGAGACAAGGCAAGGTTTAGGAGAAACTCACTTTCTGTCTCTGTGAATACCTTGATTGTATCCTTGCATGAGAACTGCAAGGATACAGTATTTAGTTTTTTCTCAAGTGACCTGAAGTGAACTGAAGTGCGACCTTCTGTGTTCAAGTAATTAAAGTAATTGACTTTTTATGTGTGTGTGTGTGTGTCTGTGTGTGCGTAGGTTAAAATAGCAGACAGTGTAACTGAAATTGAGCTGGAGGGTCTGATTCCTGCAACTGACTACACAGTCACAGTTTACGCCATGTACAGAGATGAAGCCAGCGACCCGCAGACGGGCCAGGAAACCACGCGTAAGTGTGTGTGTGTGTGTGTGTGTGTATGTGTTGCACTGAATTCGACACTTTTATTTAAAACCTTTATTTGAGAGTACAAAGAGGTCTGTGGCCACGAGGAAAAGCAAAAGAGAAAGAGAGAGAGCAGTCAGCTACTCCACACTTTTATAGATGGCCAGAGCTGGCAGAGTTTTGCCCACCCACAGTGGCCAATGCCCCATTCCCCCCAAACAGTGGGAGTTGTGAGACGCTGAGTTTAAACAAAGAAAAATCCTTATGCCATGCCTAAAGAAACTATGAAAGTACTACATAACTATACTTGGGTACAACCCTAATAAAGAAATACTACTGATAAGATATGATTGAAATTGGTTACCTCAGATGGGTTTTTCATATTAGATAACTTTGAATGCTTTAACTAAAAATCCTCAAAAATCCCATTCCACCATGTGTGCGTGTCGGTGGTGGTGGTGGGGTGATTGGCAGCTCAACAATTCCCCTATAAACGTTTTTATTAGTGATCAGCACTGATTGTCGAAAAAAAGCGGCTTATTTATCTCTCTCTCCCGTCCTTTCTCTGTCTCTTTCTTTTTTCTTCCTCTTTCTCCCTCCAGTTCCTCTCACTCCTGCACAAGATCTGCACATCACTGATGTGACTCACAGTTCTGCTAAGCTAAGCTGGGAGGGCGCGTCTCGTAAAGTGAAGGGCTACCGCATCATGTATGTGAAGACAGACGGTGATCAGACCAATGAGGTGAAGACGGGGGGATTTACACTGATGAATAATGACATGCCTCCACTTGTTTTTCTTTTCTGTTGCTGAAAGTCTTGAGTAGTTGGAAACGAAACATGCACTGTGCACTGAAAGTGTTGGGTTTAGCCCATATGTTCTTTTTGAGTCTAAATTCTTCTTTTAGTACTTAATTTACTAATCATTCAGTTTCTCTTGCTAGGTTGAAGTGGGCCGTGTTACCACAAAGTTGCTAAGTGACCTCACCTCTTTGACGGAGTACACTGTGGCCATCTACGCCATCTATGATGAGGGACAAGCCGATTCCCTTACAGACAGCTTCACCACTAGTGAGAATGATCACACATGCGCACACAAACACACTTGATCCTTCTCAGTCAAAAGAAGTCACCATGTGTGTACGTCAAGTGTCTGAAAAAATACTTTTTCTCTTTTGAGCGCCGAGCAGCAGCTGTGTTTTTTATGTCGTGTGCGCATGTGTGTAGAGTCGGTTCCTGACCCTGTGAGTGTGAGGAGCAGCGAGGTGACCACAGACAGTTTCAAAGTGAGCTGGCAGCATGCAGCGTCTGACATTTCCCTCTACAGACTCACCTGGACGCCAGCCAGTGGAGGAGAGACCAGAGAGGTAGTGCAGCCACACACACACACACACACACACACACACACCTGCCAGCAGGACAGAAACCACGCACTTGTGCAAACACTCATGAGGCAGGAGGATTTATCTCCCTATTTGGGTAGATAAATCACCTCCTCATTGTCTCTGTCTGTTTCTCGTCCTTTATCGCGCTCTCTTTGTCTATCTCTTTCTTTGTCTGGCTCTCTTGCTATTTTGTTTTTTCTCTCTCACAGCTTCCTGAAGCTTAATTGCCACTGGCATTCCCGACAGTCCTTACATTCCTACCTAAATATTTTACTAGAACTGTTAACTGTGATAATACTGGTATAAACAATAAAACTGATAAGAATTTTGTATCCTGTGGGCAACATAATATATCTTTGTCTCTTACTCAAACTTCCTATTGCTGTTTCCAAGATTGCATTCTTTCGATGTTGTCATTCCTGAAATCTGTTGGAGCCACGAGTGCTTCTAACACCACCTCTGGTTTTAACCTCTCCCTCTAGTCCCTGGTATTTCTGCAGCTTCTTGTCGTTCTTTCTTTAGATGTTGCCTCACTTGGGGTTGCCACATCTGCCATCGCTGCTGTTTCCTGATCCTTATCTAATATTACTGTGTCCGTACCTGGAGGTCCCACAGGCGTCGATCTTTATATCATATCATTGTATCATCAGTGTTGTCTTAATATAATAAAATTTAAACTTCTCTCTCTCTCTCTCTCTCTCTCTCTCTCTCTCTCTCTCTCTCTCTGTAGACAATGATTGATGGTAATCTGAACTCGTATGTGATTACGGGTCTGAGGCCGCTAACTGAGTATGAGGCCACTCTTGCAGCCATCTATGAAGACAGAGCAGAGAGTGAGACAGTCGTTCTCAGTGAAACTACAGGTAACCAAGCACCAAGCACAACACTAAGCCCATCAGGGAAACTACAGGTAACCTAGCACCAAGCACAACACTAAGCCCATAAGGGAAACTACAGGTAACCTAGCACCAAGCACAACACTCAGCCCATCAGGGAAACTACAGGTAACCTAGCACCAAGCACAACACTCAGCCCATCAGGGAAACTACAGGCAACCTAGCACCAAGCACAACACTAAGCCCATCAGGGAAACCACAGGTAAAGAAACATAACACTGAACAAATGAAAGAAACGCTCCAAACTCCCCAAATCTGATGAGACATCAGAAGACTCCATTACCTCTGTCACCTCAAAGATGAGCTGGTTTATGCTCGTTTCCTTTCATTCCCTAGGCAAGCTTTACTCAATTTGGTCAGTGTGTAAATCACAGACCACAGAAGGCATGTCTTTGAGTTCATATATAGAAATTTGGGCGTGCCGTTAAGTCCATATATGGAAATGAGAGCGGTCGTTCCTTGAAGGTCACAGATGAGAATGTAGGCGTGGATTTGAGTCCATATATGGAAATCAATGGCATTCATATATGCACATATATTTTCTCATTTCTTTTAATGAGCTAACCTGTGAGGATATGTGAGATAATTTCAGAGAGAAAGTCATATTTATGAATGTTCATAATCTTCATTACTGATGCTAGCTACATGGCTAACACAAGCTAATTTGACAGAATTTCTGAGAAAACGTCTGAGTTCAATCATAAAACTACTTTTAAGGGACTGGTGCCAAATCAGAAATGTTTGAAGGCCATTCCCTTGAGTTCATACTGTATATGGACTCAAATACACACATTCAAGGACATGCCCTGCGGTGTGTGGTCCTCGCATTACTCGCACATTTAGCGGTTAGGAAGTATGATACAAGTATAGTGTGATGTATAATATAATTGCACCTATAAATCTAGGGTTTTTTGTATATTTCCTATTGAATTACATAAATGTCATTTTGTACAAGAAATGGTAACAGCAAAAATGCTTATACTGCAAAGAACTTGCTTTCTTTCTTGCTATTTTTTTTAGCGTTTAATTTGTTGATCATTTTTTTCTTATTTTAAGTTGCTAGAACAACAACAGTGGCCACCAGAACTACCAGCACGACTACAGCAGGTATGTGGGACTGCTTTGGATGTATCTAAAAGACAGCGTTTTCTATTATATTTTGTTACGTGTGAGTGTGTGTGTGTGTGTGTGTGTGTGTGTAGTGGTTCGCCTGGGTGTGCGAGGTCTGCAGCTGAGAGATTTCACTACATTCAGCATGGGTGCGTCGTGGGATCTGCTGGGCTCGAACGTGCGTCAGTATAGAGTGACCTACATTTCAACACGCGGAGACAGAGCTGAACAAGTGGTGAGTGCAGATTTTAACACTGTACTGATACACTACAGCCGTCACTCACACTAACACTGTACTGACACACTACAGCCGTCACTCACACTAACACTGTACTGATACACTACAGCCGTCACTCACACAGTGTAATGTACTGAGTGAGACACAGTGTACAGACTGACACGTTGCTTTTCATGCACCAGTAGGACCTAGAGCTTGGCTGTGTTAAACATGGGCTCTCTTCTGTTTTTCCATGTTCTATATGAGTATGTTTGATGCTTGGCCAGAGGCTGTTTGTGTGCTAAAACCCTCGTATGGTTTGCTGCTATAAAAATGCTACTCAATTACATGTTGATGTTTCGTGGTATCCAGTGTATACATATATTTTGTTCGTCCCTATATTTATATTTAGAGTGTCCATTTGAAAGCATCAGTTTGTATTTAAGAGGTTCAGCACCACACATAAAGTGAACAGTTCCTCGCATGTACATTTGCTTTGTCTCCACCAAGTTTGATGATTAAGTGCTCCCCAAAACGTGGTTGTGGCTTCTTGACCATCTAGCTCAAATTAAATTTTTCTACCAAAATACTTCATGAAGAGTACATGCACTATAAAATTTAATTTGGATTGGATTTAGTGTGTGTGTGTGTGTGTGTGTGTCGGTGTGTGTGTATGTGCTTGCTTAAGGATGTGTGGTTTTTGAGTCTTTCATGTCTGTTATCTAGAGCAGACTGGGGTAGAGAGGGAGTGGGAGAGAGAGTGATAGAGAGAGAATGCATATGTTTTCTCTTCTAATGTAATCTTAGGACTTAAATTACAGTAATATGGCCAGCTGCATTTTTTGTCTTATTAACTTAAAGACCGAGAGAAAAAGAGAGAGGCTGGTGAGGGAACGACTGTTTATAACTGTCGTAACGTAAGTGAGAACAGGAACTAACTTGTTTCGCTGACATTCCACGACATTAAATGTGACTATAAACGGATAAAAAGTACGACGTGTCTTTCTTTTATTAAATAAAAATGTGTCATCGTTGGCAAATTGATGTGGTATAAGTGGAATAAAACACTTCGGGATGTGCAGTTATTGGAAAATAATCAACTCCGTGTGGTAACGGCCGCATCACACCACCCCGTCATTGATTATTTTCCTATTACTGCACACCCCGTCGTGTTTTATTCCTTACTTGTTCAACACAACCTTGCTGTATTGTATCATTATTCAGTGATGAGACTTTCTCTTTAAAGCTTTATTGAGTAAATTTCTACAAGAGCACCGCATGTTCCTCAGACCAGCCCTGAGTTTATTTACACACAAGAAGGTGTTTAGGGTATTTAAGTAATTTGGGCCTACAGCATTGTTGTTTGAAGGTCTCTGTCAAAGAGACAAAAGCTGGCCTGTCAGTTGGCGAGATCTCTGACCAGAGCTTTAACATGATACTTTTCTTGGTTAACATGATACTTTTTTGGGCAGAGAGGGTCAGAAACGAGAATTCTTTTTTTACAGAAAACCTGCAGAGACTGCAGATTTATGAGGTTAACATTTAGGCACATTTTATTGCACAGTAAAAAGAAAAAAATGCAGGCTCAGCACCACACTGCTGGCACACATTATGAAAAAAAAATGTTTGGCAACAACTCTGCGTGCTTTCAAACTGTTTCTGAAAAACAGTTTAGGTAAATTATAGTTAGTTTTGCAGCTCACTGTCAACACACTGAAACACACAAGGTTAAATATAAGGTTAAATATACTTAAGAATGTTTAAATGAAATGTTTAAATAAATATTTTTTGTCCAAATGTCTTCCCTTTGGTGACAGGTGCACTCTTTAGAGACAGTAAAAAATCATCAGTAATTCCTGAAGAGTTCAAATAAGTCTTTTAATACCAGTTCAACTGTTAACAATATTTGTACAAAGTAGAATCATTCTGTAAACTGATGTGAAAACCTCCTCCTCTGGAAGGTAGAATTCAGGATAGTAAGGAAGAAGTGCCAGGGAGGTAGATAAATGGAGGGGAAGTATGCTGGAAGGATAAAGAGCTTTCAGACAGGAGGCAAAAAATGCAGAGATGAAGGGAGAAGAAGGAAAGCACACAGAACAAAATATATTTGTCACGCGCACGCCGCCTGCGTGCTGTCTACTGGTTGCTATGGCAACGAGCGCCACGCACGCGCTGTTGATGTTTGTACTTCCTGTCTTGTGATTGTTCCCACCTGCGTGTCATTTGTTAGTAATCAGTGTTTGTATAAGAAGCCCTCTTGTCCCCGTCCAGTTTGTGCTTGATTGTTTAATGTTACTCTGTGTGTTGTACCCCCGTGTTTTTGTTAGATGTTCGTAGAACAAATGTTTGTGAAAATGGCTTCGTGCCTGTGTCCTGCCTTCCCGTGACCAAACCGTGACAATATTGTGCTGAAAATCGTAAACTGTCTGGATACTTAAAAGGCTATAGAATAAATTAGAACACTGATTAGAAGCTGATGTGCTTGTTGAGTATTGGTTGATCTTATTGGACAGCAACGTCATGTGTACTGATTTTTGTGGTAGATGATGGTTCCTGGCAATCAGAACTCGGTGGTGTTGCAGCCTCTGATGTCAGATACAGAATACAGAGTGAGTGTGACAGCCATTTATGCAGATGGAGAGGGACCTGCCGTCACACGCTCCACTCGCACCTGTAAGTGCCTGATCAATTTGGGATTATGGGTAATGCAGTGTGTGTTATAGTTAAATCGCTTCTTCTTAATCATTCCTTCTCTCTCTTCCCCTCAGTGCCTCTCATTGCTCCTATGAACCTGAGAGTGTCGGAGGAATGGTACAATCGCTTCCGCATCACCTGGGACACACCCCCCTCTCCCACCATGGGTTATAGGATCATCTACCAGCCTGTCTCAAGTAAACACACATCCACTTGCTTACTAGCAGCTAGAGCTCCTTGCTGCAGTGCTAGAACTCATTTAAGGAAGATCGAAAATTGAAGATTACACTTCAATTGTGCCATTTGATCTCTCAGTGCATTAACATCTTATTAAATTCCATTGTTAAAAACTAATTGACCTGTGTGTGTTTGTAAGTTTCTGGATTATACTGGATACATTTTTTAAATGATTTTAAAGCTGGGAAGTTAAAAAGTAGGTGATTTTTTATGTATTTGTTGTTTTTAAGAAGAAATGTACATACTAGTATACCACAAATTGTTGGTTTTCCAAAAATGTAAAAATGCGAAATGCAAGTGGTTGCCAACATTTCTACAAATTTCACCATTCTGTCAAAACTAAACTGTCCGGCAGTCACTTTTGGGAATATTTAAAATGTTTCAGAATTTGAAGGTGAAGGCCGAAAAAATAGGCACACTTTCAACATATATGCATTATATCATCGCTGTCCAATGAAAAACATGTATCTCCACTTTTTGTGTTTTTTACTTTTTATCATATATGGAATGTGGGCAAAAACCTCCATCGACCCCACAGCAGTTACCATCTAAATGACCAATGAAAAGCAAATCACACCGTGAATTTTGGATTTATTGTGTATGATTTATGATATGAAAAAGTGTTTTTTCGTGTTCCTGAAAAATTGGAATTTTGGAATTTTGTTTTTCATTGGACAGCGACGATATGAATAATGTTTATTACGGTCACACTGTAAAACATATTAATTTAATATAAATGAATAAAAAAGGTATAAGTAATGTAACCATTAAACACACACTGTCCTTTATTTAAACTTTGGTAGAACTGAAAATACATTTACTATACGTTTTTATTCTGTAACTGTAAAATGAGGTCTCAACTCCTCAGCTGCAGATCTTTTTAATTAAATAGTTCAAATGTGCCCAGGTGTTGCTTGTTGTGTGTAGAATTCTTTCAGTTGAAGTTGCAGTGTGTAAGATGGCATGGTTGTGGTGTGTGTGCAGTACCAGGCCGTGCTCTAGAGACGTTCGTTGGGGACGACGTGAACACAATGCTGATCTTAAACCTGATGAGTGGGACAGAGTACAGTGTAAAGGTCATCGCCACGTACACCACAGGCTCCAGCGATGTTCTCACTGGCAGAGCCAAAACACGTGAGTTCCCCAACAGCACAACACAGTATACACACACACACACCTGTTTAACCCTCATCTTTTGTTCACTACTTTTTTAACGAAAAGTGAAACAGCATTAGTGTTAATGTTAACAGCATAAGCGTTAGTGTTAAAAATGTTAAAAGTGTTTGTAACTCCGAAACAAAAAATCCTGTAGGAGAATTTACTTTTATGGAAATGGCTTTTGTGTGTTTGTTTCCATACATATTGTTTATATTGCTAATAACCGGGAAGAAGATGGGATTTATTAAAAGATGGGTTTTTTTTAAATTAATGTTACAATTGTATTGTTACACATTTAAAAGAGACAAAACATTGCCAAGTGATGAACACAACTGGAGGGTAAATGCATCAATTATCAAGCCCTTCATGAGTTTAATGGGGTTTGTTTGAGCTGAGAAAAGCAGTGCTGGATAGTCACAATCATAGCATAGCCCACACTGAAGTATTATATTCCGTACAGTGGAGACAAAGGATTTAAAAAAAAATTCTCAGTGTAATTAATGGATTATTCATTATTATGAATTAAATGAAAATACACCGCTGGAAATAAATGGAGGCTGCTGCGTGTTATATAACGATAATGTGAGTGGAGTATAAATGAGTTTGTGTATTAGATGTATTAGTACTCCCACGTACGACTCCCTAACAGTTCTAACACCTCTTTACACAAACTCATTTATACTCCACTCACACGAAAGTGAGAGCTTTTTATGTTGTACTAATCAGTTTAAACAGATGTATAGTCCTTCAAGATCACTGAACTGTATCTTCTATAAGACCAAGAATAGTCTCTTATAGCCTCTTGTATAGCTTCTTTATCTCTCTTTCTCTCTCTTTTTCTCTCTTTCTAGTTTACCTGGGTGTGACTAATCTGAACACCTATCAGGTACGAATGAACAGCATGTGTGCTCAGTGGCAGCCTCATTCTCATGCCACCCAGTACCACATGACCATCGAGTCCCTGCTCAGTGAGTACAATGGAAACTTTCACGCCTTGGACATTTCTGAATGCAGTGCTAACAGAAGCAAATTCAGTTCAAAAAATGCGATACACATGGACTTCAACAGGCGTCATGGTTGTAGAACCGTTTGCGATATCTTAGCTCAGTATGTGATTTCTTACCTTGCTTTCCAACACAGCTTTTAACATGTCCTCGTCGACTTCCCCTCGTCATTTCTCCTTGGGGTCATACATTAGTATGTGCTGTTGGTGTTTTAGAGGGATTTTTGTGTGCGGTGTTTTATCTCTAATGAAACTTTAGCACAGTGTATAACAATTTATATTCAATGTTTTGCATGCTGTCAAAACATTGAATTCAGCTTCCTTCAGTCCAATGAATGAGTTCATTTAGTAGTAACACACTGAATCACTGGAAAATACCTTGGTAAGAACTTGGTAAGAAGTATGGAGTTTTGACTATGATGAGTGTGTAGTTTTAATTTTCCATAAGTGTGAGTGTGGGAGATGTTCTGGGTTATAATCAGGAATGGTCTCGCTCTCTCTCTAAGTGGAGATGAAGAATTGAGCTCTTGGTAAATCTTTCTCAGTCAGATAGACAGACGCCCGAGGCTCAGCCGGATATGAGAGCCACTCTGAGCTCGCTTACGCACTGCACTGCATACTGATGTGATATTAGGGGAGGGAAGCTCATTCAACTTGGTTTAGATACAGGATGCCAAGATTGTATTTGAAAACAATTATTTATGCATCTTGACCCATCAAGAATTTTGATTTCTATATCGTGTATTTTTTAGGGTTTTTTTTCCAATATGACCAACTTGTTGCTTTTAAAACATAATGTTAGCATTTTTATTCATTAATAAAAACACTACAGTTAATGTTTATTTTTCATTAAAATTAAAATGTTCAATACGCTCATATAGTGCAGATAGTAATACATTAATGTGAGTGTGTCTGTGGGCATTGATAATCAATCAATGTGTGGCTGTATACTGTGCAGCTGTGCTTTACTGTTGGCGGTGAATGAGTGTAAGTTGTGTGAGTAATGACAGCATGTTGAGGTTGGTGTCTGTGCAGTATAGTGGTAATGACAGTCCCCACTGTGGGGAGAATGCTGTTTTCCTCATTATAGTAATAAACCATAATCTCACCCTTTCACTATGATGGATGTGAATGTTCCTGTTTCAGCTCATAAAGGAAATGTTAATGTGCTGATGAGCTGAATCAGGTGAGACTGACTCCCTGTTAGACTGCTTTCCTGGGGGTCCTGGACAGCCACAGCCCTACCTCTTCTAACACATATCCAGCCTAAAGGCCCTTATTAGCTGATGAGTTGAATCAGGTGTGTTAAATGAGGGAAAATTCTAAACTCTGCAGAAGGGAGCTATGACAGTATGATGGGCAATATGACAGTGTGATGTCTATATTGTGATAAATTATGTTGCAATACTTTCTGAGAGTATCGAGTGTATCTTCAGTACTTCTAGAACAATAATTGTAGCTCACTGGATGTTATATTTTTATTTCACAAACTGTTAAATTTTTTCCTCCTGTTTCTGTTTGAATAGGTTATTTTTGTAATATTTTTGAATAAATAAAAAATCAGTGGACCTATAGTTTTGGCAGGTGACACTGCAGTTTTGCTGGCACTTTCCTACCAAACCTTAGCAGAATAAATATTGTTATACATATTATGTATCATGGAAATGTCTTCAATTGTCACAATTATATTTTTACAATATCAGCCACCCCTACTCTACAGTGCTGTGGCCCTCCAGGACTGGAGTGTGACACCCCTGGTATTAACATTTGTGTGTGTGTGCCTGTGTGTAAAATTTGGGGGATGTATAACTACACACTGCGTCAACACTTGTATATATGTGTGTGTAGCTATAATGACCACGGAAGTTCACTAAACTGTGATCAGCTTTGCTTTTCAAAGGAAGTGAAAACATGTTTCAAATCCATTTGTGTCATTTCTTCAAAATTTCAAGCAGCCAATGATTCAATATGGTAAGAGTTGGAACTGTTTCGATTTGATACGATGCAGTAATTTAGTACAGGCAGGCACAATTTAGTACTGGCAGGCCACGCTTCCTTAATTAGGACTGACAGGCACAGAGGCCACGCCTTTTTCCCTAGGGCAGAGATCTCAATCCATTCAATGAGACTGACAAGCACAGAGGCCACACCTCCTTCACTGAGATTGACAAGCACAGAGACTATGGGTGTTTCTCAATACCAAGAACGCTAAGAACGGACTTGTGGCCTTGAGAAGGACATTCTTGGCAAGTAATCTTGCAAGAACGAACTCAGAAGGACACGAGAATGGAGAACGCACCTACACTTGTTTGAGACACTTGTTATTTTATGTGTTTGTACCAAATGAGCAAAGATTCGACAACTAAATGACCAATTTCTCGGCACGTTTTATGTCAAAATCCGATTTACGTGCACCGTTTCCTTAAAACAAAAGAACTTAAAAACTTTCAGTTATGGATCTGAGCCGCGTCCTGTGGCATTGTGATGACGTCGCAATGAATTATGGGACTTTTAGTTTGTTCTCATCGGCAAGTTACCATCTGATGCATCCTTGGTTTTTAGGGCGGATCAAGAACACTCCCAGGTTTTTAAACCGTTCTCGGCATTTGTGTTCTTGAGTATTGGAATGAAACTTGTGCATTAAAAGATGACGTCAACCGAGAAAACGAGGACACAAGAACGCACAAGAACACATATTGAGAAACACCCTATGCCTTCACTGGGAATGACATGCACAGATTCCACTCCTCCTTCACTGGGAATGACATGCACAGATTCCACTCCTCCTTCACTGGGAATGACATGCACAGATTCCACGCCTCCTTCACTGGGAATGACATGCACAGATTCCACTCCTCCTTCACTGGGAATGACATGTACAGATTCCACGCCCACTTCACTGGGACTGCGTAGCAGCTCCAGGTGTCACATTGAAGTTTATGGTGGCTGAAATAAAGGCTAGGTTATCAGAAAGATTGAGTTCAGCGTGTGATGAGAACTTAAGGCCAATTCAGTTTTTTCGACAATGCGTCACACGCGACAGTTACACTTCCATTTTAACAAGCGTTTCAATCCACACCAGCTGCGGCAGAGGTGCGTCAATGGAGCCCGAGTACAGAGACACAGCTGAGACGTGGCCGGTTTAGCTTGACTGAGGTCTTTACGCGACACTTGCCATGTACGTTGTGAATTCGGGGGTAAAGATAGATTTTGAGTTAATGGTTACATTGTCTTCTTGAACCAAGTATAGTGAACTAAGTACAGTATATCAGTAATTAGGTTCAATTAGGTTAAAGAGAAAAGTACTGTACTAATTGTATTAATATGCAGGATATTAGCTATGAGAACATTGTGAGTAAGTGTTTCATTATGAGCATAGCATCAGACAGGTTTAGGCGGAATGCAACAATCACAGAAGTAGATTGTTCACTGCAGCAGGAAGGTGAACTGTATGTTCAAATGCCTCCATGAAGAAGCAGAAGAAACCACAGCAGGAGTAGTTTATCAGGATCATGCATGGGTATCATAGCAGGCAGGTCGGGGGGGTGAGGATATGATGGCCAGGAAGACTGTCAGGTTCATGGCACATGTTGTGTTAGAGCCTGTATTCAGCCATTATGGCTTTGGAAAAAATATAAGAAAGTAATTAGTGTGATGGCCATTTTTCTATGTTAAGGCCTTTGCACTCACAACTTGATGTCTTTCAGCTCAATCACAATGGAGATCTATTATATTTTATTATAATGGGTTTTAACCAATTGAATGATTTGCTGTCAGAGACTTTCAAATTAAAATGAGTAATTTTTTAATTACTCATTTTAATATGTGATTTTTTTTTGTCTTATTTTGTTCCCATAGAGAGGCTCTCGATCTGAGTATAAGTTGTAATGCTGCAAATATTTGTTCTTATTGCAGATTTTTTGGTTAATACAAGCTGTCAAGCTCACTGCAATGGTTCTCTAGATGGGAACTGGGAATTGAGAAGATTAGGCTCCTTTTTATTGCTGTGAGACTGAAATCAAAAGATGTGTTAGATGTTATTCGAACATAAAAACCTGATCTGACACTATGTCAAAATATAGTTTATAGTCTAAGCATATGGAGAAACAAATACTTGGATATCAATTTTTAAAAAACTGGGTATGAACACAGTATAGTCCCTATCAGAGTTGCAAATCTGAAAATATGAAATAATCTTTTAAATAAAGTACATAAAACCCTTAAAGAACTATAGAAATATATCATATAGTCATCGTGCACTACTCTGTGGCACTGCATGATATATTAGTTCATAAAAATCTGAATTATAGCTACATTATTTTGTTATTGACATTAGATCCAACACAGCATGACATGTTAGCAATGATTGAGAGGCTCCACTTCTACACAATGCACTTGTTGAGTACATGTACATTTTTACCCAATACATGTCTATGATCATCAGGATTGAGGCCTCATTTACATCTGGTCGTTTCACGTGTCTTGAGTATCAGAATTATATCCGGATAAGGATTATCCACATAAAAATTCAGATGTTAATGCACCCAAGATCCATTTCAAAAAGATTTAAATCTGATCGCTCAAACCACTTCAGAGGTCCTTCAGACACATTCTAGCCAGATGTTATACAAGTGTAAGCACATCAATTTCTGCAGCCACATTGGACAACCAAAATCCCTACAAATACATTACATCATAACGCACTTGGTCCATTACCTCCATACCCACCATACAGCAATCATGGAGGACACGCAGAGTTGCTTATTAGCAATTTGACAGATACCATACTAGGGTTTGCTTTGGCTGCTGCTGTATTAAAAAGTCTTCTAAGATGTCTTATGTCTAATCTTAGAAGACTTTTTAATACAGAAGTGACCCTGGCAAAGTTCTCGAGGAAAAAAAAACGGCATGCGATTTCTGATGATTATCTTTTGCATAGAACAAGTGGAAAGGAAAATACAACACAGAGTTGGTAGTCAAATGTTACAAGCTGATTTGCATATTACTTGTGATACAGCAATCAGATTGAAATTCTGCTAACCGGAGACGCATTTGACTACATGTGTAAATGCTTGTGGTTGAAATCTTATCAGGTTAAAATCTTATCAGGACACAATCCAGACACATGAAAAGACCAACGGGCTCTTTGTTAAGGTCATTCAAATTAACTTTCTCCTCCAATATGATTTTGTTGTTTAACGATGCCATTTTATATTACAGATGGCCAGAAGCAGGAAGTGAGGTTGGATGGCTCCAATGCCAGGCATTGCTTTAGCGACCTAAATCCGAACACGCAGTACAAAATCAGTGTTCACGCACTGCTACAGGAGGCAGAGGGCCCTGCCGTCACCACCATCCAGAAAACACGTGAGTGTGTACTGCCACCATGCCGATTATTTAAAACACATCTGTAGCATATAAGGCATTCCTTTCTGGGTAATAGAATAGAATACTTCTTTATTGTCACATATACATATACAGTACAGTGAAATTGATTCTTCGCATATCCCAGCATGTTGGTAAGCTGGGGTCAAAGCACAGGGTCAGCCATGATACAGTGCCTCTGGAGCAGGGAGGGTTAAGGGCCTTGCTCAAGGGCCCAACAGTGCCCAACAGTGCCCAACAACAGGGCAGCTTGGCAGAGCTGAGGCTTGAACCCACAACCTTCTGATCAGGAGCCCAGTGCCCTAACCACTGAGCCACCACGTCGTTCTTTTATTTTTATTTCCTTTTAGTGGCACGAAAGTGAAGGCGATTAGTGAAGCGTACTGTAAATACAGGCTTAGCCTAAACATAGTATCAGAAGTATTGATTTAGAATAGTAATTAAATTTGTGACCGCATCTACAGTATATTAGAGACATTATAACATATTCCAATATATTCAAGTACAAATAGAGACAAGAAGCTATGTGCACTAAGTGAAAAGAAGGATGAGATGTAGTGTAGTATGTATAAGGGTTCAAATGCTGCTTGTTTTACAGAATAATCATTAATATGCAAAAATATTTTATAATTCCACTCTTACTTCATTCAGAATAATGGTCCAAATTGCAATTCTAACATGTTTAAAGATCTCTGTGGCATATTTTTGAGAATGTTACTTAAGAAGCATGTATAAGTAGCTTATGCCTGCATACACATAGCAACAGCACAAAGAGCTAATGTCTGTTCTTTTTATTATTATTTTTTGTTTATCATTCATATGAAATGTTTTGACAAAAAATATAGCCATGCAAATTTGTTTCATATAAACACGTTAAGAGTAAACCATGTTCAGTTGATTCAAATATTGAATAATCATTTTTAAATCTGAATGAGTCTGATGGTGTATAGGCTACAAACAATCATCCAACCTTCTGACTAATTAGTGGGAATTGCATATGCCAACAAGGGCAGCTATTTGTACTTAGTGCAAATAGACCCTGCCATATAAGAAAATAACAATTTAATTATCATTTTATTTGTGTAGCGCTTTTAACAATCGATATTGTCACAAAGCAGCTTAACAGAAATCCAGATGTAGCTCTAGAACCCTAATGAACAAGCCAGAGGCGACAGTAAAACTCCCTGAGACGACATGAGGAAGAAACCTTGAGAGGAACCAGACTCAAAAGGGAACCCATCCTCTTTTGGGTGACACCCGATAGTGAGATTTTGATCATTACAGTATATGGTCTAACAGAGAAAAAGCCAAACAGTACTAAATGTGTTGAAAGGATACGTTGTGTTGAAAATATATAGAATGTT
>JAOUQW010000010.1:14952185-14968736 GCA_028565825.1 Olivaichthys viedmensis | reverse complement strand
CTTAAATAATATACTGGAATTATCTATGTAGAGTCATTTCTCCTTTATCATTACATTTTTATCATTTCACTTTTTTATATGACTTTTAGAAAACTTTTTCTCAAAATACTTTAAATACCAAACAAAACCTCTAAAAAGAGCTTTTGGTGTGTGGTTTAGATGAGATATACTACATTGTAGAAGAGTTTGGTGAATAGAATAATGACTGTTCATAAAATATGACGGGTGACCCCAAACTTTTGACCGCTAGTGTACATTTGTACTGATTGTTCTATTTTACTTTTTTTGTAAGCGTTAAATAGAAATACAATTGAAAAGGTATTTTAAATGTGTGGCTGTTTTTGCAGGTATTTTGTTAGTAATATTAAATACTGTTCAAGTATCAGGATATGACATTTTTGCCATGTCACCCACCCACAATGGCATGAAAATAAAGATTTGACTTCAACACTAGGACCTTCACCTTCACCCCCAGTCTAATGCCTAAAACGCCACAGTTGTTAAGTGAAAGTAAAATTCAATTTCAAGCCCTTACACACTGCTAAAAGAGAGAGACATAAAATAGGCTACATGTAATAAAAACATTATGTTACAGATTTATGGTAGTACTTGGTGTTAACATTGTGTTTAAATAGCAATTAAACATTTGCGAAAGAAAACATTGCTGCAGCACTCTGGACTGGTGAAAGCATTATTTCAGCATTGTGAGGGAGGAGAGCTGAAGCACAGAAGATCTGGACATCATTCAGACCAAGAGACCCCACAACACAGCAAAACGCACACCTACACTCTCACACAGACGTCATGAATACTCCAGCTGTATCTGTCTGACGGTTTCGTGAAGAAGGAAACGGGGGGAAGTCCAAAAGAAAGACTTCCTCGCCATTAACACGGTCACATCTGCAGTTTATGTACTGCAGAAATACTATCACTAACACTTCCATCATTTCTTCTCACAATTTTATCTCACAAATATTTATTCAGCGATACCCGACTAGATAAAACCACACTTTATTAATCCTATGTGGGGAAATTTAGGGGAAAAAATGTAAAAAGTAATTTGGTTAAGTAACTTAGTACTTCAGTAATGTCTGGAGGGCTGTTGAATAATTTCTTGTTTAACAAATTTGTTTAGCAGATACTGAAACTGACAACTGAACATCCATCCACTGTGGTGTTACTGTCACACATGCATGCTGTGTAAATCTACACCACTGTTGCAGTTCCACATGGTCACCTTGAGTGAAACATCAGTCAAAAACCCACTGCTGGTTAACAATGACATTCATTCAGGTGGTAATTAGTTGGTTGCTTGATTCATCCAGTGCATAATGTGAGTAGGGTTGGGTGATGGGATATTTTTGGCTATATCACAATACTTGAGGACATTTCCACCATACACAGTATGTATCACAATATTTAGGATTGAACATAACTGCAAAACAGTCCTGCCCCATTTTAAAAGTCTAATGGAAAACTAAGATCTCTAAGATTTTTATTTAGTGTTTATAAAAAATAACAAGGAAAGGAGTAAATTGTTTCTCTGAGTAACAATGGAGTCGGACAGTGTTATAAATGTACTGACGATACCCGCAATACTTTTAGAAAAGCATTGTAATGTAATTGATCATGTAATTTATCACAATAACATATTTAACTTGTTAGCTTCAGTGGCCACCTTGACAACCTTTTCAAACCAACCAATGAGGGATGTTTGCCACTAATGCAGACGCACTCGACATATACAGACGGGTGAAAAAGCTGAATAAATGCGTGCATCCACAGAGCACGAGGGGTCACTAAATGATTTAATGAGTATGATAAATGATGTAAATCATATGCTATGGTCTTCAGTCACCAGATTCTCAACCCAATTGAACACCTATGGGAGATTTTGGAGCGACGTGTTAGACAGTGGCTCTCCACCACCATCATCAAACCACCAATTGAGGGAATATCTGTTGGAAGGACGGTGCTCCAACCCTCCAGTACAGTTCCAGAGACGTGTAGAATCTATGCCAAGGTGCGTTGAAGCTGCCCTTGCCTGAATATTTACAATTCCAACTGACAGTGTAGTTGGTAAAAAGCCTACATTTGGTAATAGTTCTGAACTAAGGCTGTACAATATATTGTTTGTTGATCACTGTTGCAATATTGACCTTTGCAACACTAATGTATTGCACAAGACTGGAATATGGAAATGAAGCCTCTTACCCATTCTCGCTTGGAAAAGACCCTTTTCAATGAAAAAAAAGAAAAGAAATGACCCCCTTATGGTCACAGCACAGATTAACTTCATGATCACATTGCAACTATTTATAAATTAGGCACATTATGCAAAAGTGTGCCATCATATTTATCTGACTATCTTTATAGTCCTGAACTTTCCACCCACAGAACCCAAGTTGACAGACCCCACAATGAGAACCACGGCTCTAACCAATTATTAAATGTTTTATTGTGTGCTTTGATCATCCCAACCAACCGCAGATGCTCCAGATGAGAGTTTTTGTGAGCGTGATACTCCAGATGAGAGTTTGTGAGCATGATGCCCCAGATGAGAGTTTCTGTGAGTGCGATGCTCCAGATGAGAGTTTTTGTGAGTGTGATGCCCCAGATGAGAGTTTCTGTGAGTGTGATGCCCCAGATAAGAGTTTCTGTGAGTGTGATGCTCCAGATGAGAGTTTTTGAGAGTGTGATGCTCCAGATGAGAGTTTCTGTGAGTGTGATGCCCCAGATGAGAGTTTCTATGAGTGTGATGCTCCAGATAAGAGATTTTGTGAGCGTGATGCTCCAGATGAGAGTTTGTGAGAGTAATACTCCAGATGAGAGTTTTTGTGAGCGTGATGCTCCAGATAAGAGTTTTTGTGAGCGTGATGCTCCAGATGAGAGTTTTTGTGAGCGTGATGCCCCAGATGAGAGTTTTTGTGAGCGTTATTGTGAGCGTGATGCTCCAGACGAGAGTTTTTGTGAGCGTAATGCTTCAGATGAGAGCTTCTGTGAGCGTGATGCTCCAGATGAGAGTTTTTGTGAGCGTGATGCTCTAGATGAGAGTTATTGTGAGTGTTATGCGCCAGATGAGAGGTTCTAAATGAATCACGGCATTCACATGATCCAACAAATGGAAATAATTTTCTTCTTAATAATGCAAGCCAGTCCGTAACCATGTCACATAAAGGGTTTACCAACTCTTTTAATATATCCCAAGACATATCTCAACCAGAATATGCAGCAACATAACTGCAACATGGTGTTTTGTCTATATTTTGCAGCTCTATGCTGAATAAGGATCAGTTCTGGCTCTAAATATGTATCTAAAAATACTGTCTGCTAGACTGCCATTCAACTGTGACTGTGTAGAACCGACCAGTGATACGTCTTTAAAACCTGAGCCCTGTACACCAATTTTACATCTGGAGACAGAATCGTGGGCAATGACTGAGAATCCGAATTGACCCAAACTGAAATTCAAATGCTCCTAAAATCTTAGCTGCACTCATATTCAAATAGTAGTTTGGCAACAAAAGTTTGCAGATGGGTTGTGGATCAGCGTGCAGCTTACAACTCTTGCCTGGGTGTGCAAACTTCTGATCTGGGTTGCTGAGCTAAACTGGGTCATCTGGCAAAACGAACCACTTTATATACCCACGAAAAAAATGATCATTAAAAAAATCCGACAGATCTGACAGAGGCAGCTGACTAGCTGAACCGCTGACCCGAGATTGGCACAGAAGATGCAACTTGATGGCCAGAAACACTGACGACCGAGAAACTGCTCCATAAGCCAAATGCAACAGTCATTATTTTACAATTCTTGGCGGTGGTGTCAGTTCAACATACTTTTCAGAGAGCAACTCTGAATAACAAGAGGGGGAGAGAGGGGCAGCATGAGATAGTTCCTAAGCAACTTAGCTACATTTTATCCAAAATGAATACATGCCAAAGAATAAACAAATAAAAAAAATATTGCTAATAAATGTCTGACTTTAGATATCAGCCGAGCGAACTAATAAATATTAGGTTGTTAGTTCGCTCGCTTGTCACCTGCATGCTAGTGTAGCAATATAGCATAGACTGTCTATTAATTAACTAAAGGCTATTCTTAGATTCTAAACATATTTTATACATCTGGGTATAAAGCATCGTCATCAGGTATGTTTGTCCCAGTTAAAACATACCTATAAATCTATTGGCACAACATGATTACTGATTAAACCAATAGTGTAATCAGTAATCATAAGATTACGTTCCCCGGGCATTTGAATGAAGAATGATTTCATAAAGGCCATTCATTATGTTTGCCAAAAAATGAATAAATAAATCAATATTACAGTGTTTAAAAAGGATATATACAGTAAGCTGTTATGGTAATGACAGTAAATGTATGCCTATGAGTCATTATCAATCAGATTCTGTAAAATAAACAGTAATATTACAGAATTACAATTTACTGTATGATATTCTTTACATTTTTACATTAAATATTCAGTACTTTACTGACAACTGCACAGTCAGTACTTCATTGTAAATTGACCATTTTTTTAAATAGTGAAGCTTTAAAAAACCCTGCAGCGATTCAACCTTACTGCTATAGAGTTGTTCTGTAGCTAAGGATTCTAGAACCCCAAAAATGCTCAGTAAAAATTCTAGAAGCCAAGTATAGTTCTAGTACCCCGGTGTTGTTCATTAGTTAAGAATTCTAGAATCCAAGGATTGTTTTATAGCTGAGAATTCTAGAATCTGAGAATTGTATTGCAGCTAAACATTCTAGAATGAGATAATTGCTCTGTAGCTGACAATTCTCGAACCAGATTGGTTTGTAGCTGAGAAATCCAGAAATCCAATATTGGTCTGTCTGTGAACATTCTAGAACCTTAAGTATTGTTCTGAGTACTGTTATGTAGCTGACAATGACAGAACCCCAGCATTGTTTCGTAACTCAGAACTAGAAACCCAAGTATTGTATCTTTACATACAACTACCTAACATACCAAAGCAAATTCCTTGTATGTGAAAACCTACTTGGCAATAAACCTAATTCTGATTCTGATTCTGATTTAGCTGTCAATTCTAGAACCCCAGTGCTCTTCCATATCTGAGAACTGAGTGTTGGTATGTACTTGAAAATTCCAGAACCCCACCAGTATTGTCTCATACCTGAAAAATCTAGAACCCCAGTATTGTTCAATAGAGCTTTCTGGAATCCTAGTATTGTTCTGTGTCTTGCTTGGTTAGAACTACAGTTGAGTAAGTTCTAGATTTGGATCCAGGATCAGTTTTAACGCAGCGCTCATCATCAGAGCCAATAAGAGTGGAGGGCCGAGCCTCTTTGACGCTCCAGTGAACAAATAAAGCGAGTGAAGAGGAGCCCACCTCCGCCTCCTCATCCAACCGGATTTATTACAGCACATTAGCAGTGCAGGAATTCCAGCTGCTGCCAAACTCAATATTGACTTCACAGGAACTGACTTCTCTGAAGGATACACACAGCAGATCAGCAATGCTGCATGCAAACAAACACAATGAGTTCAACTCGGTTTTTATGAGCGTTATGAACACTCAAACAGCCCCTACTTCACCACCATCCATGGCCATTCATTATGCTGAGAACATTTAGTCCTTTGTTCTTCAATGTTACTAGATGGAAATGCAGCACCGTCTACTGTATCGTTCTGCTCTTTCTGTTTATAAAATCAGAGCGTTTTCTTGGAGCTGTAACCGAGCTCTTTTGGCAAATTCTGACTGCTGCTTTAAAGAACATGGACAGATAAGAAATGGATGCCTTCTGCAGAGTTATCAATTTTTCAAAACGTCTATTCCATCCCTAAAGCTCGACCCACTCATCTGCCCTTTCACTGGGTGAGAAGCATCAGTTACACACATGTCCTGTCTGAGCTGTGCTAATCAAGATACGGGCAGTAGTCTCTTTCAATAGCTCTTTAAAAGTTTAGGCACACACATAAACAACTTACTTAATTTCTGAAGCATTCTTCACACAGCCCTAATGCTGATCCTCATCACATCCTCAAAGACTTAATTAGTAATTGATAAAACAGTATGTAAACAAACATTCTGTAAACATCTTAATTACTGTGGTGTTGTTAATTTTGTGTTCCTGTCCTTGAGCGGTGGAACACACTTCCCCCTAAAGTCGAGACTGACCCGTCTTTGAACTCTTCAAGCTCCTCGTTGGCACCAACCCAGATCTATGAATCTTTCGTCGCAATGCAATGTATGAATATGCATTTTATCCAATGCAAAAATATAAAATGTTTATATATAAAAAAATTGTAAAATATTTAATCATCGTATCGCCACTTGCCAAACCTTTTATCACGGTTTACAATATTAACAAGATATAGATCATCAAAACAGTAAGGAAAACTGTTAGCTCACAATTTTAAACAAAATCCTTACGCCACAGTCACACTAGAAATTTGAAGGTCGCGTGACCAACAGACATGACCAAGGCGGGACCGAAAGATTAAAAGACTGTCCTCCATACAGTAAATGTCCTCCATTTTGGGGTAGTTAGCAATTTAGCTGTGACTCAGCATTATCAAGAATTAATTCTGGATGCAATTTAACTTTCCTAAATTAATTTTGGGCTAATAAATCAAGTCCTATGTATTCACAAACTTTTGTACCTTGGAAGTTTGTTGGCAACAACCCTGCTTGCTAACCTGTCCAAGTTGGTTACTAGCAAGCTAGCTAACTTGTCAACCATAAACAGTAAGAAAACGTAACTTAAATAAAGGAAGCATTATTTAAAAATCTCATGCTTGCACACATTTTGGATTTACAACGGACCGGCCCTTCAGAAGTCAATGCAGCCAGAGCAGTTGTGTTATTGGTTGACGATGCAAATTCACATGTCAAAGCTCACCAAAGTTGACTTTGATGCAGAATTCTTTTGCTTCAGAAGTCTGTAAGGTGAAACTGTTGATTGCTGCAAGTTCCACTGAAATCAATGTATTTTCACTTGTGAAATTTCGCTGACAAAAAGTTTGTGACTGGGATGTTAGTCAGAGTGACAGTTCTGCCCGCCACGTTGCTCAAACTTTCAGGAAACTCTCACTGGGTAAATCACCGGATTTCCTTAATGCTGGTACATGACACTGGTAAAAATAAAAAACCTTAGAAGACTGCTTTCTTTATGCCTCCATCCCAATGGGACAGACACGGCAGGGGTAGTGATAATTTTTTTTAAGTGTCCATGAACAACACTGTGTGTGCTGAATACCACAGTATATCATATAACCGAATTCAGCGCATGCCCATTAGGCAGTTACTATTCTTCGAATTGTGCTGTGGTTGTTCCTCATATTGTACTAATGCACTTTGAAATGTTTCTTTGCCCCAAGTTATGGTTGCTTTTGATCACGCTCGGATAAAACTCTTCTCTTTTAGGTTATGAATCCTTCTGACTCTCTACCCACATCTGTATTACTTTGCATCCTACTGTCTGCATGGCTTCTGTAAGATGATCTGGATAAGAGCATCTGCCAAAGGACTAAATGGAAAATGTATGGTCTTGTGGCATTGTTGTTGTTTGAAAGACTCCATTGTTACAGAACCAAAAACTGCTCTGTTAAATGGACCTATATTCTGCACTTAAAAGGATTCCACAAGCTCAAACCTGTCAACTATGCAGAGATTTAACACAGTGATGCACTAAAATGAACATTTTTGAGTGAAACTGAAATCGAGTTTCAGGACACATTGTTTTTCAAGTAGCATAAAATGCAAATTCGGCTTTGCAAAAAACACGTACAATAAACAGCTGCAGTAAAAAACATGCGAGGTACGGAGCGGGTAGTGCTGTAAAATGTAATGCAGAGTACGTATGAGCAGAAACGGCACGCGTGCGCAGGGCTGATGGGGCAGATATGCCAAACTGGATGCATTGTTTCCAGTCTAATTCGCGGTTTATAACCTGCTCCGGGTTTACTGTAAACAGAATGTAACTTTGACAAATTACTACCGGTCCAAGGCCACTTTCGACTCAAGATATTATCCCAACCGTGAGGGATCCTTCCTGATCTGGCAATCCTGAACGTGTCGCTGGTGCTGCTTGAACGTGATGATGAGCGACGCAGGGGAGCAGAGAAAGCAGCGTCTCTTTACCCACTATTTATAATTCTCATCAATTGAAATGATTTGTAAAGCGTTATATTTTTGATACAGTATTGTATTTCATTTTTTTATAAATAGAAACATCCTAACAAAAAAAAAAAATAATTTTTGGCAATGTTTTCCCCCAAATATTTCAGTTCCCAAAATTTCGGTGCATCATTAATGTAACACTGGTGGTGACATAAAATAAATATAAAAATATCTTGAAGTCATCTTCACAATAGACGATCTGTATCACAGTATTTAGGTTTGCTGAGGTTTTGGTAACAAAGTGCCAGCAAAACAGTGGAGTCACATTATTTAACATGGAAAAGGAGGCAATTGGTACAAAAATCCGTTCAATTAGTTACTTGTTAAAGATGGCGTTATAAAAACACTGACACCTGACATGATGTTAATATATAGCGATATGAATGTTATATTGACATATTACCCAGTCCTATTTTACTCTTACGCTTAATGTCTGTGAGACAACCTAGGAAGAAGCAACAATTCAGCTCGTTTGTGAGATTATCTGAACTGCAAAAAGACCAAAATGTCCATCAGATATCCCTAAACAGATTCCCAAACCCAGAGACTTTACAGTAAACACTTATTCCCATTATAACCTTTTGTGTACGACCACCATGTGATACATCGGCTAATATCAGCTTACCACTATCTTTCTATTCTTATGGTGCTGCTTTCCAACCATGAACGAGGCTCAGCATTGTGTGTGTGTGTTCAGTCAGATGAGGAGACTGATTTAGCTGGAGTGAGAACTGGTGCTCTCAAACACACACACACACACACACTTAATTATCACACGTTCTCCTCCTTGCACATTCCAGCTTCAGTGGAAGAGTAACAGCCCAGTGCACACATATTGAGATCAGGCACAAAATAAATGTGCGCAAACCCAGCAGAGCGCCTACAGGGCAAACAGCTCTAATGAGAGTGATCAGCTCATGCTGGGGAATCCAAATTAGACTCCATGATGATGAACATGCTTATTCAGACTGGACCCCTCATGTACTGTGGTGGAATGAACACATTCTGGAGTGAAATCCTGATAATGCATTTATAATGCATACATTCTTTACATTCAAGCACACACTCACTAGGACTGACGGAAAGAATTCTATTGTTTGAATAC
Organism: Olivaichthys viedmensis; assembly: GCA_028565825.1. NCBI lineage: Eukaryota > Metazoa > Chordata > Actinopteri > Siluriformes > Diplomystidae > Olivaichthys > Olivaichthys viedmensis. The sequence continues at coordinate 14,959,465 of JAOUQW010000010.1, read as the reverse complement.
TATTCGGATTTTCATAACATTTATGTGTCCGAATGCAAGAGATCCACATTTGAATGTTCTAGTTTTAGTCGCCCAATACAAGCCTAATCGAAGCACAGTGTTTCCTAAACATGTTGTCTAAATGACCCTTGTCTCTTGATGTACAAAAGGGCTCTGTATAAATGCATGTCATTTATGGCCTATTTTATTTGCGCATACTTTTGAATGATTGATTATTAAATATAAAAACAAACAACGTATGAGCCACTGTATGAGTGATATCACATGTAAGTAATTAACAATTTTCACCAGGCACTTATTGGACTGACTCTTTTTCTGTGGCTGAATCTCAAAGTGCGTCCTATTGGGCATGTAGTTTGGCCAGAACAACGCCATTATGTTAAACCGTATGTAATGAGAATGAAGCCATTTGGGATTCGGCCTAACTGTGTGTCAGAGGCTTAAACTTACTTATTTTTTAAAAAAATATATTTTTTTAACATTCCTGTCTGAAGACGAGTTGAAGAAGTTGAAAAAGCTAATTTTTATGCGGATCCGAAGAAAAAGAAAAAATTGAGCTAAATATCAGCAACAAAAAACATCACAGTGAATAAAAACAAATCTGAAACAATACATTTTATGATAAAATTGTTATTTTCTTTGCTTAAGAAGGCAACACAATGTTCACCTTCTGTGGTTCATGTGATACGAACGCATTCTGTAGGGTTACTGCTAATGTTCGTTCTGTGTCAGTATAAAATTATAGGCTCATTAATATTCAAATGCATTCAAATACTACATTTTTCAAGTGATTGAAATTCAAATGCATTTTTGACAGCCCTAATTCACACACACACACAGACGCACACTGCATACAGCATGTGATCCCTGTTGGTGTAGCGTGTGTGGGTTATGACCATAGCCCAATAGCTCATGTGTTTAGCAGCTGATGCTTCCATAAGAAACAAACCCATGCCACCACTTGTGCTCCTTATTTTCCTACAGGCCACACCCCTAACAACAACATCATCCAATGAAAATAGAGCACAGGGCAAAAAAAAAAATATGGCGTTCTATACTCACAGAAGTTCTGCGACTGGGAGGGTTGTCCCCTAGGAGAAGGCCTCCTGTAGCACTCCTGATTTTCTCTATGACTCTGTTTCTCTCTTTTTCCCCTTTCTGCCCTTCTTTCGGTGTCCACTGATGTCCGTCACCTTCAGTACGCCACCAAGTCTGTCTCTCTCTCTCCCTCTCTGTCTCCGTCACTGGTCCTGCAGCTCTCTGGAATCTGAGACGAGAGAAAAATGTCAGCAGTGAGGAGGGGATGTGGGTGTGTGAGTGTGTGCGAGTGTGTCGTCTCCTAGACAGGCCCTGAGACTACTACGCTTTTGTGTTTGCCAAGAAACCGGAAGGCTGTTACCTGGGAAACGTGTGGCATGGCAGATTTGGCAAGGTTATTTGAATGCCGAAGCCGAGCACCGCTGCAGCTTTGCTGAGCTCAGATCGGCTGAACGCTGATCAGTGAGCAGTGACGCAGCACTTCACACAGCGACTCAGCTAGAACTCAACACCAACACAGGCCTCTCCTGAACTCCGAGAACCTGATCACATTATAAATCTGTACGAATCCGAACCAGCGAGGGCCATGTGATTGGATTTCATATGAATGAAGTTGTAAGATATGGCGTTAACCCTAATCCCACCCCTAACGCTAACCTTAACCTTCATAACTTTTCATACGAATTGAGTCGTGCAAAATGCTACAAATTTAAAAACGTGAGTCCATGTTGAACTCTGACTGACAAAACAAATACAAGTCAGCAATGATACAGTGGGATGCATAGGCCTAAGTGCACTACCAGGGGTTTGTAGGGGTAGGCGATATGGCAAACAGAGAATATCACGATACTGAAGGACATTTTGACGACATACAATATATATCCTGATATTTAGGTTTGCTAACAAATTCCCAGAAAAACAGTAGAGCCACATTTTAAAAGCCCATGAAAATGATTTTAAATTATATTTAATTATATTTACGTTAATGTCTACGGAAATAAATTATTACACACGGAAAAGGAAAGAAATATGAAACAGTCAGTACCCAAAACGTATTTTAATGTCCAATCAGCTACTCTTTACTGTGAGCAACAATTTGGTCGGACAGTGTTATATAAAAGTTCTGACGATACCTGCAAAATCTGAATATTATATCATCCTATCCCCCAGCTCTACTACCAAGTCCTACTTCATTTTTTTTCTTTCTTCAAATTGTTGTGACACCAGCTCTCTAATTCAAAAGGTAACACATTTACGCTCCTAACACACTGTTAATTGCTGCATCTCTTATTTAACCAACACCTGACAGTGACTTAATTAGGACGCTTCTCTTTGCGTTCTGCATTATCACCCCTACTGCCTTCAGTCAATAAGAACACACTGTTCTGTCACTTTTATTAGTAAAGAAATATGGGAACTTGTTCGAGAAATTTAATTGGTTGAAATCGTATTTGTTGGCACAGCGTGGAGCGTTGTCGCCTCACAGCTACAGGAGCCTGGGTTCGATCCTGAGCTCTGGTTACTGTCTGTGTGGAGTTTCGCGTGGGTTTCCTCCGGGTTCTCCAGTTTCCTCCCACTGTCCAAAAACATGCCGGTAGGTGAATTGGCGACTCTAAATTGCCCCTAGCTGTGAATAAGCGTGCAAATGTGTGTGTGTGTGTGATTCCCTGCGATAGACTGGCATCCCATCCAGGGTGTATTGCGCCCAGTGTTCCCGGGATAGGCTCCAGATCCACCGCAACCCTGACCAGGATAAAGCGCTTACTGAAGATGAATAATTAATGTATATATTTTTTATTTTTCAGAACTGAAAAAAATGCCTCAGACTGGATCCTACTAAATGCTGCCTTACACGTGTTACTCAACAGCGCTGATCTACCAACACAAGCACTGAGAGAGTGCTTTTCTTTCAAAAACAGCACTACCTGATAATAAAGCCTAATAAGAGAGAGTGCTTCATTGTTTCCATGACCTATGAACCAGTCCACAACCAGTACACGCAGATCGCTGTGAAATGTGTGGAAATACCATGAAACGATGATTACTAGTTATTGAAATTTAAGCACAATTTAAACCAAGCACATAGTATGAGGAGATAAAGGCTATTAAAAGGCAGAATATGGATTATGTTTTTTCTTGACTGAGTAATTAGTAAAAAACAATTGGAACGATATTTTAACGTTTTACTATTTGAAACCCAGACTCAAATGCAGCCATTTTCTTTCATTTAACTGTATAGCCCAGTCCATAAGTAATGTGGCCGGTAAGTGGATAAGATGCTGCACTAGTGACCAAAAGGTTGTGAGTTCAAATCCCAGGACTGCCAGAGAGCCACTGTTTGGCCCTTGAGCAAGACCCTTAACCCTCAACTGTTTAGCTACATGACTGAATTGTATTCTCCCTCACTTAAGCATACTAGAAATGACTAAATGTAAGCTTAACATTAAACTGGCCCAACTAGCTGCAAACTGGATTTTCGCTTTGGTCCAGGGAGTAATTTTACCTCACACACATTTCAGCTGGCCCGATCACTTTCCTTCCCGGAGATAGTTCAGAACCTCCGGTATTACACATTAAAAACGGAAGGGTACAACAGCTGAGCCAGTGGTTCAAAAAGACTCAACATTCACCAGCAATGCTGACGTGCACAAACAGTCTGAAACAGCAGCTGTGGCCAGCTGGAAATCAGAACAAAATAGAAGCTTGTGAGTTTTAGAATGGTCAAACCAGGACACCATGTTATATGGGCCTTTGGTGAACCCTGGATACTCCTGGCATGGATTACCGATGAGGGAGCATCTGTTCTGAAATATGTCATCACTGGGCAAGCAAAGAACAGCAGAGTCATATTCAGTGGTGATGTATTGCCCGAGTGTTGCACAAAGAACTGCCATTCACCTAGCAGATATGATTTCACACACTCCCACATGCTCTGTAAAAAGTCTATCTAAGTGTTATTACCTTACCATTGTTTTGCACTTGACATTTACATTTACTCAACCCAAAGAGACTTTTAACTGAGGCAGAATCTAATCCAAGCACAGAGCTGAGCAGTTGGAGGTTAAAGTACTGCCAAACGTATAATTTTAAAGCATTAAAACTATTCTACATAGAGTAATAAATTGTTTAATATGATTTTTTTCTTTTTTTTAATACTACAAACGACCTAGGATCTCTACACCTTCATGCCAGGATATAGGAATGAGTAAATTGGAAATGCTCACACGTCCTCCTGCCATTCCAAATAGCTAGACGGCTAGTTAACTGCTGGTGAACAAGCTCGCATTTATCACAGGTCGACACGAGTGGGATTTCAGTATCTGAGTTTTGATTTACATCGTCATATTCTGAGCGATTTATTTAACAGTGGGCAAACCTGTCATACTATAGCATAACAACGATGATTTTGTTCACCACTAACATTTATTAAGTAAGCCAGCCAGCATAGCATGCAGGTCCTGTGGCTAAAGTTTCCGGGTACCATAATCATCCTCTAATAATTTGCATATCAGACGTGATGGGTTTAAACCAATAAACCTATTTTGTGAGACTACAAACTGAGCTCATACGTAACACTCCAGGAATCAGTTTTATACAAACTACTGCAAAAGTCTCTGTTATAAATGGAAAAATGTTGATTTAGCGCAGTGTTAACAAATCTGATTCAGGTACCAATCTATATAATCAGCCATTCAACAGGAGCTAACCATATAAAAATCATGTTTTGGAGTTCAGGGGTACTGGCAGTCCTGGGACTTGAATTTAAAAGCTTCTGTTCACGAGCACTGAACTTCAAACTGAGTCACCACTGAGTTGTTGGGAACGCTTACTCTTTGAACACATTGTGCCAGTGAGTAATAAAACGCAAGATTTGTGCAAGACATGGCCTTTTGGTGGCTTGAACATCCAAATGCCTGAAATGCCCATCCTAACTACACAGAACTTCACACATGCATACGAAAGTACAGCGGGAGTAAAGTATCTTGCTGTAGAGATCCCACACCCTGAGATGGAAACCTACCAGCGGTATACGGTTCAGCTGTTGCGGACTGTAAAAGTGGCCGTTATCCGGTGTGACCTCATGGCTTTGACTGTGGCCAGTGGCACTGGGACATGTGGTGTTATCTTCTGCAACGGTAGCATGCATCAGCTGGCTGGACAGCTACAGGCCTTTCCGATTTCTACGGTGCTTAGTTAAATTTATATACAAATCGCCACCGAGTGATTAAGTAAATGCAGCCTGGACTACACATGACGTGCTCTGGATCTCGGATCATACTTAGAAGCATACGTGAAGCAGATTTTCATCCAAGATTGGCGTGTCAAGGCCCCTCAGACCAAATCGAGCCAGTAACAGGTCCCATCGCTACACTGTCACTGTCAGCAGCATAGGTGGATAAACCTTGTTCCCACGCATTCGTGGCTTTGTAATTAGCAGTTCGTTTAAATCCAGGCTTCCCATCCATCTCCTCCAGTCCTAGTGGCCCAAATACTTACAGGATCAAAGGTTCATGTATCAGCATATTAGAAGTAAACCCAGGAGATGTGTGATCAGGGTGGAGCATTTCTGCTCCTCCTGACCAAAGCGAGAGATTTTTGAAGGAGGTGTTCTGGCGCTACGTTCTCTCAAGGTTGGCAGCTCCAGACTATGAACTCCAGACTCCTGGCAACACACCATACAGCAAATATCTCACAACCGGGGTAGGAAAGAGGAGAGTGAAAGAGTATGAGAAAGACAGAAAAAGAAGGAAAAATAAATAAACGCTTCAAAATTCATAATTGTTTGTATAAGGGCTTGTAAGTATTTTAAAGTGGTTTAAGTTTCAGCCTTAGCAGTGCCTCGTACAGGAGAGGAGAAAAGAAGGCCAGTGTCTGTGTTGCCATGCTATTGCCAAACTATAAGCTACAGAATGTGCCATGTAAACATCTCATTCCAGTCATGCACTCCGAATAAGGCATAGAGTCTGCAGTGGTTACTACAACAAGCACAGATGGAATATTATTAGAATTAGGCCTGGGACGATATACTGCTATGACGGTATACTGTGATAATTTAAACTCGAAATAATTACACTGTTAACGCTATGTTATACTGGTAACAAGAAATTTTATTGTAGGAGTGGCACATCGCATGAAGTTGGTAACAAGATATTTAAACAAGGTTGCCTACTTTTAAAAGAACATACCAGCAAAATAAACCTACAATAATCTACATTGCTTTGATAAACTACTGAAGGCTAAGAGTGATCCTCTTAATATGTCATTTTAAAATAATATTATAGCAGTTTTCCAAGTAATTGAATACTTGCACTGGCGCTGCAGTACTATATGGCATTTTATGTCATCCTTTTTTCAAATGTTAAGTTGTAAGTAGATACTATGATATACTGAAAAACCATCACATTGGATTTTAAAGTTATCGTTCCATGAATTTTTCATAGCGTTCCAGCCTTAACAGGGATATTTTAAAAAAACCTTATTTGGTATAGGGTTACTGTCTGTCATTTAAAATCTATCAACAAGGATTCTGTACCTAACTGATTAAGACTTTTATGACTTTTTTTTTTTTTAATGTCTTCCTGCCATTACCACTTGACTAATTACGGATAATGACGAGCATGGAAACACAGCCAGTGGGTTTAGTGGGCTCGCAGTCTCTGAGAAGTAAAGTGTATGCGTTGCACATGACTTGCACTTTCTGGCAACTCGGACTGACTTGCACAATCCTCGCGAAAAGCTCTGCAGTATGTAAACAACAGAATTTTGCAAGATGGCAGTTCACGCAAAGTACAGATGAATGCATTCTTCATGCGGGAAAAGAAACCCAACCTCCTCCCTTTTTACCTCCGTGTCAATACAAAAAAAACCCACAAAGAAAAGTCTACTTAACGCGGCTCAAAAGAAAGCAGAATCAATATCAAACAGACCTTGTATTATGGTCTGAATAGTAAAGGACAAAGACAGAGTATACTATGGGACACGTGTCTCTCACTTTACACAGACTCGCAATACATTTTCTTTGTCAAGGAGTCAAGTTCATGCTTCATTTATGAGGGATTTCAGGACAGGAGCATTAGATCAAAAAACTGGGAAGTGTATTGGACCTTAATATATAGAGGTGAAACAGTGGAATCCACAAGTCTGAAACTACATTGAAAATCTGGATTTTTTCATTGCCACTGTATGGCACTCTAAAACGCTTTGCTGAAACTGGATCAGTCGTATCCAAAGCACGATCAGGC
>JAOUQW010000010.1:14936802-14949916 GCA_028565825.1 Olivaichthys viedmensis | reverse complement strand
GAACAGCCTTGATTCTGTTTTTATCTAAAAAGTGCTCTAGTGCTGAATATCTTACTTTCTTTAATGATGCACAAACAGTTCTCTGTAAGATTTAATTGAATGTTTGGAAATATAAAATTTGCTCTTTTTAATGACACATTAATGCAGAAGACATCAGAAGAAACATCTAAGATAAAAATGTATAGAAATCATTTCGGGTGCCAAGACTTTTGCACAGTACTGCATATGCCAGACTAAAATTAATTTAAATAAATTGTAATCATAACAAAATTGGGTCACTGTTCACTAATGCGTGCTAGCTTGCATTAGAAAAGAGCAAATTTTAGATTTCCAAATAATCATTTTCCAAAACATTTTATGTTCCAGAGAAATGTTTGAAAGTCATACAAAAAAAGTAAGATATTAAATTATAAAATAAAATAAAAATAAATTATTTAAACAAAAAACAATGTTCACGTCTTATTTTAATGGTGGGCATGTAAATAATTTGAGTTGTTTACGTTGTTGTTCCCTAGTCTCCGGTTCTTGGTTCCAGACGAGCAGAACCGGCTCTTTTGCAGTGGAAACACGCAGATCGGTTCTGGATTAGGCCCCAGGCGCAGAACCAGCACCTTGTAGGTAGAACAAGATAATGAGAGAAGTTGTTCAGGTGGCGTGTTGTAACTTCTTGTGACATGCAGTTTGACCTCTGACCCCGTGAACACACTCAGGCCGTGTGGTGTGTGTTTAACGTGTGCAGAGTGCGAGTGTGTGCTTTAGCAATCAGAGCTGCTCTTTTCTCTGTTCCCTTTCTTAGCCTCGGCATGAACCGGAGAACCGAGCATTATGACTTTCTCCCTTTCATGTATCCGGTTTCCACACACACACACACACACACACACAGACAAAGACACACACAGAGACACACTTAGACACACACTTAGACACACAGACACATACAGACACACAGACACACTCAGACACACACACAGACACACTTAGACACACAGACACACACAGACACACTTAGACACACAGACACATTCAGACACACAGACACATACAGACACACAGACACACTCAGACACGCACACAGACACACAGAGACACACAGACACACTTAGACACACTCAGACACACAGACACACACAGACACACTTAGACACACAGACACACTTAGACACTCAGGCACACACAGACAGACAGACACTCAGAAACTCAGACACTCAGACACACTCAGACACACACTGAGACACACACTGAGACACACAGACACACTTAGACACACACAGACACACTTAGACACACAGACACACTCAGACACACAGACACACTCAGACACACACAAACACACTCAGACACACACTGAGACACGCACACAGACGCACACAGACACACACACAGACACACTTACACACAGACACACTTAGACACACACAGACACACTTAGACACACAGACACACTCAGACACACTCAGACACACACAGACACACTCAGACACGCACACAGACACGCACACAGACACACTTAGACACAGACACACTGAGACACACAGACACTCAAACACACTTATACACTCAAACACACAGACACTTAGACACATAGACACACTCAGACACACAGACACACTCAGACACACACAGACACACTTAGACACACAGACACTTACACACACTTAGACAGAGACACACACACACACACACTTAGACACAGACACACAGACACACATACACACTTAGACACACACACACACTTAGACACAGACACACTTAGACACACACTTAGACACAGACACACACTTAGACACACTTAGACACACAGACACTTAGACACACAGACACTTAGACACACAGACACACACTTGGACACACTTAGACACACAGACACACACTTAGACACACAGACACTTAGACACACACACACTTAGACACACTTAGACACACAGATACTTAGACACACAGACACTTAGACACACAGACACACTTAGACACAGAACAATAAATACACAGCACAATAAATACAAAGGTGTTAAAAGTGCAATGACGGACGAAAGGCAGGCGCGCGCGCGCGCGCTAACTTCAGCTGCAACGCAACGCTGATCATTACCGCAAAGAGACCCATTTCAATCACTCAGATCCTTACCTGCCACCCCCCAACAACAACAAAAAGAAAAACCGACTCACTTTGCTTTTGTCGGAAAAGCTTTAGAGTGTAAAAAAAATTTAAAAAAAAAATCTCTCTCTAAAGATGTGTCGCTTTTTTGTTGTTGTTGTTGTTGTTGTTGTTGTTGTTGTCGTTGTTGTTGCATGAGATCCCAGTCGGCAACCTATAAGCAAAAAAAAAAAAAAAAAAAAATGTGGTGGTCCAAATCCTTAAAGATTGGTGGGCGAAACCTAAAGCCAGCCCGGAGAGAGGAGAGAGAAAGTGGCCGTGCATGCATTGGGAGATCTGGGACGGGGGGGGGAGAGAAAGAAAAAAAAAAGGAGGAAAAAAAAAAAAAAAAACAACCCACATGATCCTGTACGTCAGCGATACATTTTCATACGACACCCAAAAATATTTGAATGCAGCTCAGTGCATAATAAGGACCGACCGTTCCACTTTCTGTAAGCTCAGTCAGGCGTATGGCAGGCGAATGAACACGGCTGAACTTTATTCCCACTGAGCACGACCCACACCGATAGCACGTATACTATAGATTGCAGTTATTGCAATAAACAACAACAACCTTATAAGTGTGTCAGAGCGTCTTTTCTTTCTTTTCTTTCCTTTTAACGCACGAGCGTGCTCTTATTGAGCCCATTCATTACAGTTTCGGATTTCATTCCCTGGCTTGGGGTTTTTTTTTTTTTTGTTTCTTCTTTTAATCGGTTATTGCGCCAACACCACACCAGTAACGGTCTTAACTGTGAAAAAAAAAAAAAAAAAAAACCCTCAAACGGACTGATGTTTGCTTTCTCACTGACAAATTAAAGAAATGGGAAACTGCGAGTCTCCAGTATGCTGACAGATGTTTCTTTAAGCTGACGTTTACTTGGCTTTAGATTTCGGGTCTGTGTTTTGACAGTAAATACGTGTACTAACTGAAAACCATATTGTTAACGTAAATGCCAAAGGGCAAATAAAATAAAAAAACCCCAAAAAACGTTTTTGCATTTTTGGCAGTACATATTTATGTTTGGTGTGTGGTGAGATTTCACTACTGTAAAAGCGCGCAACATGTAAAACAGCGACACCTGCCGTTCACTGGTGTTTATGTTTCTACGCTCTTAGAAAAAAGGTGTGCCTCGAGGTTCTTTGGATGGCTCAAGGTTCTAAAGGGAACATTTTGTGGCAGGGAAACCCTCTGTTGTAGGAGATTACACAGAACCTTCCCCCCAGATAGAACAAATTACACCTGCTGCCACAAATGATCCAAAAGAAAAAAAATTACGAAAGCAATTTCCTCAAGTCCGAACCCCCTTTTTATCTGTACACTATTTTGAAAGTCAGACATTTTTTTTACTTATGACCCTACACTCTCAGAAACAAAAGGTACTAAACTGTACCTTTTCTTGTTTGCCTTTTTCTCTGATGTACCTTTAGTGTACATCATTTACCTGGGAAGGTGCATGTAGTGTACCTTTAAAACTAGAAGTGAATTAAAGGTACAATAGTGGTCCTTAATGTCTAATTATGTACCTTTAATTAAGGTACACTATATTCACATTTCCAGGTAAAAGATACACACTAAAGGGACAAAAGATGTTCCCGTAAGTGTACCACCCCAGTGACAAGAAAAGGTACAGCTCCATACCATTTTTTTCTGAGAGTGTAAAGCATGGGCGAGAATATCTAGAGTAAGTCCATAGGCTGGTAATTACAATTTTAGAAAAAAAGGGTTCCTCGAGGGTTCTTTGGATGATTAACAGTTCCAGCTTTCTAAAGGGGTTCTACTTGGAACCTTTAAAGGTTCCCCCAGAGGGACAAATCAAAGAGCCCTTTAGGGTGCTAGATGTAGTGCACTGACTAGAACCTCTGCCTTTTTTTTTTTAGAGTTGTGACAAAAACTAAAATGCAGAATTCAAAGAAAAGAAAGACGGTCTGAAATATGAACTTAATATGTACTGAAAGGCTGCATATCGCCCCTACGGTCGGTTAAATCTACAACCCTTAAAGGTTCTAAGGTTGTCCCTCTAGGGGAAGTCTTGAAGGTTCTATCTAGAATCCTAAGACTGAGTGATTCCCTATCAAGAATGGGTTCCAAGTAGAACCTTTTTAGTAAACTAAGTTCCCTAGCTATCCAAAGAACCATTGATTTTTTTCTTCTTCTAAGCGTGTAGAGCACAGCCAATCTGATTTGACCATTTGAAAACTATCAAAGTTGCATGTCTGCATTTCTTTCAAGCACTTTTCTTCTGTGATTCAAAAAGAACTTCATGCCTATAAAATGCAAATAACTATGAAATATCGATGTTTTGAGCATTTAAATAGTACCTCACGAATTAAAGATGCAGTTTAAAAAAAAAATTGTGTTTCTAAACCTGTAATAATCACATAGTTTGAAAGATACCGTATAAAAATTGTGCTAGTGTCTGTGTTTTATACTTCTGTTTACATTTTTCTGGCCCGGAAATGAGCTCTGCCTCCAGCCAGAACAGAGCCGCTCAGCTCTGCAACCTTAAACCTTTTCCTTAAACAAGGCTAACGTAATTTCAGTAGAAGTGGTGGGGTCGGTTGAGGGGAAGGCCTCACAGACAGCAGAACATTACAAACTGCTCCTTTAACTGTAGCTATCTGTCCAAAACGTAAATCATGTCTAGTTAGTGTTCTTACTAAACAGTAGCCATTTTAACGAATGCATTGAATCCATTCTCACAAGGCTTCTTCATAGTCGTTATTTTATTCTTGAGTGTTTGTATAGTACGGTCATGGGGGCCAAAGGACCCTGTGTATTTACCCATAATAAACTGCAAGCATATGCTACGCCGTGTCTGATTTTGTTTCCTATTTACTATATAGTGCACTATTTGGGTGTCATTCATTTCGTAGCGTTGTCTGAATTCTCACAAATTATATTCCCTGGATAGTTCACTATATTATTGCCCATAGTGCACCGTGAATCCAGTGTACAACCGACGCACACTACTTGCATATCAATTTATTTCAGCTTGTAACTGACTTGTCAGGATGGAGCGGCCGACTTCGTGTATATATGCATGTATTTATGTAGAGTGCTACTGTGTGAGTTGTACAAACTGCTAATTAACCTATTTCCTAGCAGGCCACAATAGCAAGTTATGCCTGTCTTTTCTAGCAGCTCTCCTTTATGATGCTGTATCTATGTACGTTGTCCCAAATAATGTTTTCCCAATGACCATTATATGTTTTCTATGAAACACTAGTGTTTGGAATAGCTACATCCCAAACAAAATGTACAGTTAGCCTTTATCTTATATCCATTAAGAATGTACCAGATTCTAGTGGGCACAGAATGCCCCTGATGCAGTGTGCCGTCTAAAGCCAATGCGTGTCCTATAGAGTGTGATTTCACACTGTCTTCTCTCAGCACGAGAGAGAATTAATTAGGGTTAATTAATAGCCTGCTAATACAGAACGGAATTCATTATTCAACTATTTTCTACACTACATGGTCTACTCATTCCTACAATGACAGACAGCGAATAGCGATGCCATTTCAAACACACTGCGTTCATGTGCCCTCTTAAACGTGTATTTACGACTTCCGCAGTTGTAATTAGAACTTGGCGCGTGTTCAGGTACTCATGTTGGAAATAACCACACAAGGCGCAGAGTTTTTTTTTTGTTTTTTTTTAATGTCTATTGCTTTAGGGCAAGCAGTTTAGTTAAGTTTCCTTTTGTTTTATAGCAGTTGGGGAAGAAGGGAACATTTAGTTAGCATATCATTTACCACAGCGACATTTTACCGGCATTTTGGAAAACGTGACGCACCTTTTCAATATCACATCTCGGAAAACGTCACAGACTCGGCAACTGAATATTCTGAGGTTCCGAGCCGTATTTACGAGTTATGAGTTACGGGCGTAACTCGTAGTTATGAGATTTGTGACCCGACATAAACGCAACATTAGTCTCATATGTTTTAAATGGGATAGTTAAGCAGGGTTTGTTATTTAATTTATTGTCAGGATGCCATTAGAGGCGTTCTATTTTTAAGACGCCTTGCCTCAACGTGCTTCTCGTCCCTGTTTTTGCGTTATGAAACGAAATCGTCCCAAGGATCAGATGCTTATGGTCAGATACGTGAGGTGAAGCAGAAATGAGGTCTGGTGCTGGTGCAAGCGAATTGGGCACATAAAGGTGTGTGCAGATTGCAAATGTTGTGTATGTACTGGAAAATGTTGGTAACCAGCATGGATTAATCGAGTCTGTACAGGTCTGTATGTGTGCGCGCGCGCGGTTTGTGTATTGGCAGATACTGGTAATCAGTATGGATTTATTAGGTGTGTAGAGGTGTGTGCATGTGTGTATTGGCAACGGTTGGTTACCAACATGAATTTATCGTGGGTGTGGGTGTGTGGTTGTGTGTGTATGTTGGCAGATGCTGGGTACCACCATGTATTTATTCATGAGCGCTGTCATGGTGTGCACTTGCATTTATATGCAGATTTGGCAGAAATGAGTCGCTGATGAATTCGCTGTTGTCTCGGCCCTGTGTGTGTCTGTTCTTATTTCAGCTCTGTGCTCAAGTGTTTGGCTCGATGTGATGCCAATTATAGGTAGCCACCGTGGAGACGCAGAGGGGCCAAATCAAGGTTTGGGGTCTGGGTTGCCAGATTGCAGTTTTTTCCATTTCCCTTTGTGATTTTGTTTTTCTGTGAGACTAGAAAAAAGTGTCCTTTTAGCAGCTAGGTATATCATTTAGATGTAATTTAGTCGCAGTTTAGTCAGACCAGACATGTATAAAAATTTCCCTGGTGAAAAAAACAATTCACTTGATTGGGAAAGGACACAGGAATGCGGGGGGGGAAAAGGTAGCAGTGAATTTCACTTGGAGCCGAGTTCATCAAGGTGAGCTTTAACCCTGCAAACTTGCCTTTGATGCGTGAGCCAATAGAAAACAAGAGAGCCGGCTGGGGTCTCTTTATTCAGGGGGGGGGGATGGAACTGCTGATAATTAAGTAGTCATTTTCTATTGTCTTAATTTCACTTGTCACTCACAGTTGCAAAAAAAAAAAAAAAAAAACCCAAACAAAGCAGCTAGTTATCGTTAGGTGTTCATCATTACCCTCCAAAATCACCCAGCACCACCCATAATCACCTGATTTTTGCTCCACCCTGTCCGAGAAAATAGCAAGAAGAAAGTCCAGTGTGACGGCTACTAAAGCCAACAGTTTCCATCTCAGGTTCTTTGGGTTCTCAGGTATGTCCAGCACAGTTTGGTGATCGTCCTGCTCTAACCTGATCATGAACTAATGAGTTGAACCAAGTGTGTGTGTGTGAGCAGCAAAAGCACTAAACTGTACTGGACGCCGGACAGACAGGACCACAGTTGGACAACACTGCTCTAAGCAAGTGAAGAGAATGAAGAGTCTTTCTCTTGCTTGGCTTTTAATTTGTGGAGCTGGAGAGTGTGTGAGGGAAACCAGACTGCCTAAGAAAACCTTTAGCCCTGGTTTCCATGGCGAGAGACATTGATTATATCATTATCATTTATGGCTTCCTGCTGTGTACTATTATTACCTCTGACTTGAAAGGAATACAATGGAATTTGGACGACTGTAATGGATGGTTCAGCTGTGGACAGTTTATACACTCCTCCAGATCTGTAAACAAAGGACACATACTCAATCACATAGACACACACACACACACACACATTCTTTGGTTAATTGGTTGTCATATTTCAGGTACTCGTTGTTGTAATAGCTCTAACAGAAACACACTCAATCCCCATGCTAATTCCTATTCTTGGTCACTAGTAAAGTAATGAAGTTATGTCAGCTGTCATGATAGATGGAGAAAGATGAAGTAGTTGGCTACATAAGGACCCAATTTGAGCACAGCAAATCAAAACGTACATTTTTGGATTATTAAGTATTTTATTGCTCCTCTTTTCATCTATAAACAGCTTTGTTAGCTTTACCTTTTTGAAAAGGAAATTGCATCAGATCGCAAGTTCTGCTCCTAATCCCTCCTCGATCCCTCAGTCGCTCAAGTGCTCATCTAACAAACATCACTTGAGATGATGAAGTAGTGAAATCCCCTTTAAGATGGCGACAGGGATTCCCTGAAGGTGTGTTAATTACAGTATTAGAACAGAGCCGCTCTCTCAAACACATTACCCTCTCCTCAGCTTTCAGATCAGTGCGCTACTGCAGGTAGCAGAAAGCGCCGCAGGCCTGCATGGAACCTTTCCAGCCCTGTAGGCTCCTTAAATCTCTGGGGCACAGAAACCACATACTCAAACCAGCTGAATAATGGGAAGCCTTCATCAGTTCTTCAGTGAATTTCACCAGTTATTCATCCATTCCACATGGGTTATTCATCAAATATTAACAGTTCTTCAATGAATTTAATCAGTTCTTCATTAAATTTAACATTGTGTAGTCTTAACATTGTGTATACTCCCCTTGTCCTAAGGGTCAAAAATGACCTGAAGACAATCTTCATACCCTGGTGGTGTGCAGCTTTCATGGAAATATAAACAATAAGGCAATGTTTCACTTTTTTTAATGTTAGGGTCAGTCTAGGAAGAGTCACCAAATTTCAAGTTGAAAAAATATCATTTAGGGGCTTTTCTCTGCTGTTAAACATTTGAGCCTTAAGACAACACAAGGGTTAAATACATTTACTTATCAGTTCTTCAGTTTCTCATCAGTTATTTACTGAATTCCATCAGTTTTTCAATGAATTTGTTCAATTTCATCGGTTCTTAATCAGTTAATTCAATTCTGTTAGTTCTACATTGAATTCAGTTCGTTCTTCCTCATTGAATTCCATCGGTTTTTCACTGGATTTCATCAGTTCTTCATTGAATTTAATCATTTCCTCATCAGTTCTTCAGTTTCTTATGAGTTATTCATTGAATTCCATCAGTTCTTCAATTAATTTCATTGTTTTGATCAGTTCCTCAGTGAATTACATTAGTTTCTCATCAATTATTCATTCAGTTTGATCTGTTCTATATTAAATACTATCAGCTCCTCAGTTCCTCATTAGTTATTTATTGAATTCCACCTGTTCTTCAGTTCCTCATCAGTTCTTTATTGAATTTGATCAAAATTGATTGGCAAGACACTGAACCTCTACTGCTCCAGGCAGCACTGCTCTGCCCAGTTTGGACATATTCAGGCAGTGAAATTTCAACTTCCATTGTAAAACTTTCACTGACTTCTGTTTCACACCTATGCCGACTCTGTAGTGACAGCTCTCGCCACAAGGTGTCAGTAATGTATTAGTAACTTTCAAAGCTTCTCCAAGCACATAGTTTTAGTTTTTGAAATCTCTCAGAGCAGAAATGATCATGATTGGTTCAGTCAGCAGACCAATCAATTTCTGCTCTAAAACTCCCATTTTATAGAGATAGCAAGCATGTAGAGACTGGAAGGTATTTGAGTCTGTAATTTAATGCTCTTGAAGTATGTCTTCTTCATTTCAACATTTACACTGTCATGTATAAAGCACATGCATACACACATCTTGAAAAGGTAAAACCCACTGATGTGCAATAATGACACTGTTTAGCCTTGAGGCCTCGAGATTCACAGTATCAATCTTTCAGGCATTTTATATCCTCTCATTGCTCTCTTCCAGCTTCACTGCGGGTGTATATTTGTGTTCTCTTCTGGCAGAGGGACACATTGTTTACTGTACAGTAGTGTGGAGCTGAGTGGTGGATTTGGCCTTCATCCCAAGGGTGTGTGTTGACTTAGGTCAGAGATGCTCAAGTCCAGTCCTGTTGTCCAGAGTCCAACACAGTTTGGTGATTGTCCTACTTAAAGACACCTGATTCAATTAGGTTTGATTCATGCCGGTTTGATAAATCTGTCAGAGCAGGGAAATCTCCAAACTGTGCGTGACTCCGGACGCCCGGGACTACAGTAGTGCACCCCTGAGCGGGCATGTCTAGTATTATGTTTGACATGGCACTCTATGCACTATTACTGACATTGGAAAATCAGGAGTGCTATGGAACACACTAATATAGGGGACGGAATTTGTGATTCATACACTACATATCTTGCCAACAGGCCGCTGTGGAAGTGTAAGAAACTTCACCTTACCTACTCTATATGTCCCACAGTGTATTGTGGGTATTCTGTACCTTATAGGATACATTGTGTGGAGACTGCCTACAGTGATTGCTTTGTGGGATTTCCTGAGTGGGATGGATATTCTCTACTATTGGATATGACTAGAAAGTAGCGAACTACATTGTGAATAGGGTGTGGTTTTGGACACATGTTGGGTCACAGGCTGATTTGTGGCGGCATCTTACTGAGACACTAACCGCTGTCTGCTAATAACAAGCAGCAAAGGCTTATGTGACTCAAAAGAAAAGAAGAAAGAATGGATTAGAGGATAGGGATTAGAAAAAGAAGGAGACTGGGAAAAGGACAGATCTAAACAGGTTCAGTTTGGAACCAACACTCACTCATTGACCACGTTATTAGGAACACCTACCATACAAGTTACTTTGTACGTGTGCTGTAGTCCATCTGTTGCTACGCACAATGTGTCAGCCCCCCTCTACCCTGTTCATCGATGAAAAGGGACCACCATAGGACCACCGCTGACCAGATATTATTTGGATATGGAACCATTCACAGCACAGCAGTGGCACTGACATGGTAGTGTGTGTGGCGTTGGCATGAGTGTATCAAGCGCAGCAGTTTTGCTGGGGTTTTTAAACACCTCAATCTCATTGCTTGGTTGAGAAACAATCCACTGATGAAGGACCCTGGACAGAGCTTTCCCTGCTCCCTGGTCCACACCTGGTCCAACTCATGGAGGGCTTACAAATTAGGTGATGAGCTGAATCAGATCAGTGTTGGGAGCTAGGAAACATTGAAGTTGTGCAGGGCAGTGTGTCCCCAGGACTGGAGTTAAGAAACTCTGGGCTCAAGGATGACTAACACAAACTATGCATGAAAAATATGAGCGATAGTCTCTAACTGTACACCTACAAGGTGTCTAATAAAGTGTCCAGTAAATCTACACTGGGTTTTAAAATTCTCAGTAACACTCGTACCAGCACAACGCACACTACCAGAGCAGCAGATGAGTCAGAGTCAGTCATTATACCCCTACAAAGCACATCTATATGGTAGGTGTACCTGAGAAAATGGCCAATGAGTGTAGGTACAATGTATAAATACACGTATAAGTATAAATAAACTCGCTCTGAACAAAGCCGATGTGTGTAAGTAAAAGGCTTGTTGGCTCTGGCAGGCAGTCAAGGGAGAAAGAGAATATGTGCCTTTAAGTATGAATCTACTCCTCCTCTCCACACCTTCTTTTGACCTAAATACTTTAGCGACTGTGTTAGGATCTTGACCCAACATGCCTGACACTGCAGTGAGAGGGAACGAGAGATGCAGACAATAATCTACAACTATCTCCTTAATAATGGAAGTAATCTAGTCCTCTTAATAAATCCGTCAATCAAGCCTACTGTTGTTTAATCTCTCCTTTCTATGGCACTGAATCTTAAATCTCCCCCACATGAGCTTAGGTAAGGGATGCAGAACAGTAGTTTGTGGTGGAACTGAGATTTATTGCTTTAAAAACATTGTTCAAGTCAAAATAAAGTATTTCTGTGACCTATTTCTGTGATATTTGTGTTCGATATTTCTTTTTACTAATGATTTGAAAAAAGTAATAAAAACAGCATACTAACACTGCGGTACAGTACAGCTAGCACATTGACAACATACAAGTACACGCCATAAAGAACCACACATATTCCACACATTCCACAGTCTAATCATATATATTAATACATTTAGCACCATTTGATTTGGTCTTTATAAACAAGGAGAGCATTTGTCAGCTGGCATGTACAACAGCAAGCTAATCATCATACGTTTTCATAATTTGAGAAACTTCTGTTTACGTTTATATGACACGTAAGCATTGTACCATAAAAGCACCGAGCCATTAATGCTATAAAGACACCATGAATGAAACAAAAATAAATAATTGGAATGATCAAAATGAAATTTTCACCTTTTAATAAAAGAAAATAAAAGACAACAACTGCCAACATCTCATAAAAATGAATTATAGCAACTATAGCATTATAATGTTTGGGATAAAGTACTCTTATGAACATACTTATCTACAAAATGTGCTAGAATGAATTTAGCATACATGTGATTAATACAATAAACAGGCACTTAATGCAGAGTCATCTGTACTCTAATGTTTATATGGAGATGAATTAAAAGTTAGAACCAGAATAAAAACCGAACGCCAAAAAAAAGAAGAAGTGAAATTTCTGATTGTTAGAAGCAATAATGTTGTAAACATTAAAAAAAAAAGAAAAAAAAGGTGGTCTGTAGAAATGGCTGTCAACAGGAAAGTTCATTTACACTGCCAGTCAAACCCAATATTATTATTTTATTTTCTAAAAATGAGAAAATCTAAGTAAGGAATAGGAATAGGTTTTATTGTACTGGACACAATTTAGATCTCGATAAATTTTTTTAACAATTTATAGTAGCACTGTTTATGAGTCTTTTATCTATAGGCTTAACCACTTACAGTCTCGGCTTATGTATTTATTCATCTTCAAACCTATTATCCAGCAGCTACGATGAATTATTTATTAACTACAGTGAAATGAATAGGACATGGGTGTAGTTACGAGAGTGAGGAAAGTCTGGACCCGCCGATGGCTCATGGGAGTTCATGGGGTTAATTGGTTCATCCTCCAAGTTCACCTGCCTTTAATAAAGCTTAATTTAGGATCTGAGAGTGGTCAGTTAATAAGACATTAAATACAATCATTTAGCTCTTTGGTAGACTTGTTCAATATTTGTTTTGTTTGTGGCACTAATAGTGAATAAACTGTAAAAAAAACACAAGCAACGTTTGACTGGCAGTGTACAATGACTGACTGAGCAACAGTACACTTCTGATTGTTCTTAGAGTGAAAGCAAGAGAGCG
>JAOUQW010000010.1:14906505-14922610 GCA_028565825.1 Olivaichthys viedmensis | reverse complement strand
ATAGTCATTTTGGAGTCATCATTCTGGACACATGATGTTTTACAGCTTTCTACAAATGATTTGAAACCAAAGTGCATGAACACTAGAATCATATTACAATCATTTTATAGATAATATAAAACATTGATTCCAAACTTTTGACCGCTAGTGTAGCTTTTAACATCCAATATGTGAGTAACACTGGAGTTGATCCGTGTAATAAAACTGGCCATATCTGCAATACACTCACATACTGGGGCAATGTAATGTAATGTAATCTAATGTCATTTAGTGCAAAATCAATATCACATGGTCATATATTTCAGTCCTGCATAACATTTATGGACCATTTATGTATACAGATGGGCAGAACATCAAGCCTGCAGGAACATGGTGCACCATCCAAGACATTTACATTCAATTACTGGAGGCTAATTTTATCCCAACAGTGGTTCTTGGGAAATGCTGGGATTTAAACTCACAACCTTCCAGTTTCTAGCACAGAGCTTTAACTGTCAAGTTACCACTGATCCCAACACAATAAAGGGCCTCTGAATACATGAAGTGCATATAGTATGACAAGTGTAAGACAAGATCAAAGTACAAGCTACAGTTTTAGTAGAATGACAAAACAAAAGCAACACAATACAATAAATGCACAGGGCAGTATGGGTAACTACACAGTACACACTAATGACACAGAACAAGAGGAGCATTAGGATAAACAAGATAGCATACTTGTGCAAAGTTGAGCAGATTGACTGTGCAAGCTGCATAAGATTGTAATGTTTTTACCGTGTGTGTGTGTGTTTTAGCTGGACTGTATCAATGAGGCCAGCATTTTTTTTCTTTCGTGTTAGAATATTTTCACACATTTAATGAACGGTCCAGCCAAGCCTGTTCTGACCCCCAATTTCATGTCACGCACATTAAGTCTCCTGATAGACTCATGCACACTGGATAAGAGAGTCTAAAGTTCAGCAAAATAGCAAAATCGCTTTGATCAGGGAGAGCTGTTAGGAGCAGCGTCTCATTAGTGTAGAGTAGGTATGTACGGATAATTGGTTATTTGATATATTGTGATATTCAGCATGCACAGTGTCGTGGACATTTTAAAACATCATCACCACCCCTGTTTTTCCTTTAAAAGGCAGCATAAAGTTTGGCAAAAATGTGCAAATTTGCACAATTTTCCACTTATGCAAGCATAGTCAATCAGCATGTTTGGTGTCCGTTTGCATTTTTAGTTTTTGCGCTGAAGCTACGAGGCTAATGTAGCTAAAATGTAATGAAAGTCTATCTCACCCAAATTATTTTCTGTAAATCTCTGCCTCAAACTCACATCCAGTTGTTCAGTGATGTCACACAGACGTGCTGATGTAGTTTAGGACACAGTGTGACTTACTGTCATCTATAAACATGAACAAAACTTCATAGTGTAGCTGAACACTGTAATGTTATGGGGCGGCCATCTTGGACAATCCTAAGGTATCGTTCTGTCCCCAAAGTTTTAAAGGCGGAATTGTACCGGAAAGCAGGAAGTGAGGCTGATGGTAATGCAGTTCCACTTTGTACTTAAATTTGTAAATACAGACGCTCCCTGCTATTTTACAGAATCGTATATTTAAAAATGAGATTGCGTAGATTAACAATAGCACTGAAAGCAAGTATATGAATTTCTGGGCTTGTGTTTATGGAACACATTTTGGTTGAGACATTAGCTCGAGTGCAAAACTGAAGAATCAGATGTCGGCCACCAAACATGTCTTGGCTGATCAACTACAGTGGGGTAAGGGGTTAAATTGTGTAAATCAATTTTTTTGATGACCATTCCTTTAAGGTTCCATAATTTGGCCCATTTTGAAGGAGCATCAAATAAATCCGTCTACATGAAGCAAATTTTGTTCACCAGATGAGAATTCCATGAAAGTTTGAAAAACATGGCGGACAGAACTGTTTCTTAGACTACTCCTAGTCATTTTTAGTAAAACAATCATAATATCATAAACCATGAAAAAAAAAAGGTTGGGCAATTATCGTGATCTGAAATGTTAATAGCGGTACTACCGCAGACGTCCCTTTTAAACATTCTTACCATCTGCCATGTTTTGGCTTGGACGTATACACACAGACGCCTCTGTGTTTATTATCTCTGTCCTTTATTCCACAGTCAACAGTGACTTCTCTCTTTTCTCCATTCTTTCCCTCTCTTTTTTCCCCCTGTAGTTCCTGCTGTTGTTTAGCGTCACTGCAAACATCGCTCCTCCCCGGTGTAAACAGATCGATGCCGCATGTGTGTCCACGGGGGACAGTGAGAGCGAGAGAGAGAGAGAGAGAAGACGAAAGAATGAGGGAGCGAGTCAGGCGGTTTCCAGCTCTGCACTTATACAGGCAGTACAGAGTGTGCAGCCAAACTATTTGCCGCTTGGCCAGCGAGCTGGATCTCAGTCCTGGACCTGCTTAATGGCGAGCCTCGTAGCCTTTTGGCTGGAAGCATGTGTAGCATAGCCTCCATCATGAATGACCAGACGGGAATCAGTAGGCTTTTGTTTTGGCTGGAGGTATCAGCTCAGTCTTTTTGCTTTTAGTGGCTGGGATGTAGTAGGGAAATTAATTGTTTGTAATGTCCCTTCAACTGTAGATTAATTTATCACTGAGAGAGGAGTAAAAGTCTAATTAATATCTGAAGCTTTGAGGGTTTTTCTTTTGTTTTTATTCTTTATTTGGAATTTAGACAAAGTAGATCATAATAATAGTATTATTTACAATTTAACATACAATGAAAACACTTATTCAATCAGTTGAACCCAATCATAACTGCAAAAGCCACCCCACAAACTCGTATAACCCAGGAAAGATGAGGATTGTTAATTAAAACAATTATTTTTATAAAAAGTGGAAAACATGCATTTAAAAGATTTATAGACCGTCAAACAAAGGTTACAAAAGAAGGAGAGGCAGTAGATTTCAAGTATTAAATAGTATTTGAGACGGTTTTGAACAATAATAGCAAAAAATGATAAATAAAAAAAAGCTTCCCAAATATAATACAAATTCTGTAGCTTGAAGATTTTTGAGGCAAAAAAAACCCCTGATGCTAGTTCTGCATAGGGCTGATACAATACTGCAGTGTTTTTGCCACGTCCTACCATCAAATGTTTTTTTTAATCTGGCATGATTAAAGAATGCTGACCGAAAAGATCAGCGTGCGTGTGTGTGTATGTGTGTGTGTGTGTGTGTGTGTGTGTCCGTTCTTAGATCTGTGAATGCACCCACTTTTTTTCTGAATTGAGGGAGTCCTTTATTTTATAGAATTGTTGCATTTTATTTCTTATTTCTCATTTTATGTTATCTAAAGCCATTCTGAACGTTTTAAGCTTCCTGTGTGAATTTTAAATACGGCCTCATCTGCAGTGCTTAATCAATCAGATCAATAATCAACGCCGAGCTCATCTTGAGTGGCTTTCTATTCGGCGTCTGAAGAGGATGCCGATCCAATCACACGAGGGGCTTGCCGACGGTTACCAAGGCAACTAGTCGAGTGTCCCTTTCTGCATTTGAGTCTTCTCGTCAGGGGATTCACCCCAAATCTGCCATTAGACTCTGATTATTCTAATGAGGCTCCGTTACCGAGCAGAAAATGTGAAACGACAGCGTCGGGCTTCCAGCTTTGCCTAAACGTCACTATTCTTCCACAGAGCAACTTTTTCTTTTCTTTTTTTTTCTTTTTTTTTTTTTACTCATTCAGCCGCGGAGTAGCCTGTATCCTCTGCGTTCATGCTGTGTGTGTGTGTGTGTGTGTGTGTATACACCTGTTGTGCCCCTTCATTAAGTGTTTCATTTAATGTTTGTAGTACGGTACCTTGCCTGGCTTTCCTGTAATCTTCAACTCTCTCTCTCTCTCTCTCTCTCTCTCTCTCTCTCTCTCTCTCTGTATCTCTTCCTCTCTTGATCTCTCTCTCCCTCGCCGTGTGGCTCAGAGTATTAAAGCGATTGTGCCTATTGTCTCTGCAGAACTGATAAGGTATTAAAGACCTCTGTGATAAGATTTAAATTAATTCTGGGCTTATTCAAATTCAGTTATCCTACTGAGAGGAGCAGGGTTCTCACTTTTTCTTTCTGTCTGTCATTCTGTCATTCTCTCTTTTCTTTTCTTTTCTTTTCTTTCTTTCCACTTGACCTGTGATCAGCCAGTAAAACTGCACTTTTAGCTCATTCAGAAGCACGTTGCCCTGTCGCCCTCAGGGCCGCTGCTCTGAAGTGCCATTAAAAGCTGAACTCATCACCTTGTGTTACAAAATAGCTGCACGTTTCTGCCGGAGTGTACCATTTCATGGAAACTCGTTCGTTTGGCTCAGTTTCGTGCTATGTGATGTGATTAAGTGCTCTTACCCACCCCATATGAGTTTATAGGTCTGAATGGAATGCTTTTGTTACACAACTAGCTGCTAAGGCTTTGGGTTTTTTTTTTTTTTACCGTTTCAGATCTACATTAAGGCCTTTCCTTTGTGCTTTTCATAATCATGTTGTCATTTTTGACAAGTAACATGAAGCATCAAATCCCCAGATTAGGCACGACTTCAGGTAATGAGATATGTCACTCAATAAACACTCATGTACACTATAATAGGAGATATTAATACATAAATACATAAATAAAGTACCTTCAACAAAAATGGAACTTACATTTTTACATATTTTCTAAATTCATTTTTTGTGTGTCTAAACTCTGACTCTGTACATCACCAACTAAGATGGATGATGGAAATCGATCTATATACAAAACAATAGAGTGAGCAATGCACCAGGTAGTAGGATAAACTGTCCCAGATTTTTTTTCAGTAGTTTGATGATGAAGGAAATGGTCCTCGTTGTTAGTTTGCCCAATAGCTCTGGTTTAATGGGGAAAAAAGTGGCATCTCTCTCTCTTTCTCTCTGAAAGTGTGAGAGTGATGTTAATATAAAGATTAATACCCAGAATGCCTCTTTTTTTGGAAAGCGGTGATCAAATCTTGAAGTGGATACTAAAATAATATACTGAAATTCTCTGTGTATAAGTAATTTTTCCTTTATCATTCAATCTTTATTATTTAACGTTTTAAATTATTTTTATATAAATCTTTCCAAAAATACTTTAAATACCAAACAAAACGTCTAAAAATACCTTTAGGTGTTATACCATCTATTCATACTGATCATATGACGTACTGCTAAAGCCTTAATTAGGACGTTGTTCAAGGCTTTTTTTTTTGCCCACGTAATAAGCAAACTCTTCATGTCATATATCGTTACTTGCCGCCTCACAGTATTTGTAGTTTGCAGCCATTAAGTTGTCTTACATGAACTGCAATCATGTGTTCCACACCAGTAAAGTCCCCATCATGTGCAAATCGCTAACATTGCGTTGGACAACCTGTATTTTGTTGCTTTACCTAAAGTAGTCTGCAAGCTGTGTTCTTTTACTCAAACTTAGAAGGCAGAAGAAAAAGAAATCTCTTGAGTTGTGAAAATCATAGCCAACAAACTTAGTTAGCAAAACTTTGGTGTCTGAATTTGGTGAAAACATACCCACCATAGCAAAAATGTTTTGCTAATTAAAATTTTGCTCTCTTCGGCCCTATGCGCTGTAGGGAATGTTGCCACTCTACAAGCTGTTCCAACATTTAATATCATCAATAAGTATTTCTTGTCCAAATTTGTAAATCAATCTGCATTTTTTTTCTTTCTTTCCAAGCGTGTTTGGTCTAATTGTGATCTTTGCAATTAGCGATACAAACTTGACCAAACAAACTGGTGTGTAACAGTTCATCAGTGGCGGTAGTGGTCAGTTTTGCATAGGCTGGCTCACTAATGGGCTGGATGAGTTGCCATAGCAATGCCATGGATCTGACGAGTACAGTAAAGTGTTTGGACCAAACAGACATTTGGACTGCTTAAATTCACCCAGAAAGGAGTTGATAAATTGAATAGGCCACCATAGATACTTTATCTATATTTTATTTTATTTTGCTGTAAATCCACACTGATTGTTCCATTAAGGTATTAAATTTGAGTTTAAAATATAACTGTCTCAGGGTACCAGAGACGTCTGTTATATAATTGCATCCATTTATAATGAACATATTATTACGATATCTTAATAAGATATTAAAATTAAGAACACTGACTGACCCGAACCAACCACTATATTCAGGACTGTTACTTGTAAAGAGGTGTGTGTGTGTGAAGGCGAGGGACTTGATCATTTTTATTTTTATTTTTTTGAATAATATGCAAACACATTAGTGTGCGCATTTGCGTGTGTCTGTCTTTAAGAAGTGTGTAGGGACAGAAGACGCCTCATGCATGTTTCATTACGATGGGCTCGTCACCTCAGTGATGCCAGCCCGTACCCCCGTCACTCACCAACCCGGAACGGATCATTACTCTCTCTCTCACGCACACACACACGCACACACACACACACACACACACGCACACGTATGGACTCGTCTGTGCTCCGCTGGGCGGCTGTGAGTGTGTTTCTAATTAGCACCTGAGAGAGAGGCGGAGTCATTAATATGCAGCGCAGAGGTCACACTGCTCTGCCGTTGCCATAACGACAGCATGGATATGAAGTCAGGCTTCATATTTTAACATATTAATACTCTGAAAGAGAGCAGCAGTTGATTTAATTTAGAGAAGAGCATGTACATGAACCCCATTGCGATGAATGGTAAAATTCACCCCGACCTTTAATATCATAATGACAGCAACACACAGGGTAAAGAGTCTGAGGTATTGATTTAGCTTAGCTGTATTGCGGAGGTAGACGGATGAAGAAATCCATAGAGTCATCCATCGGTTTTGTGCCACACGAAAATGGTTGATGGATTTTGCTTTTGATGCAGTATGGATAAATAGATGCTATGATAAGTATAACATGCACGTGCATTAACACCATCCTAAGACACATCTGGCACATTGGAGGATTGCTCAATGAGGCTTGAATAACTGGAGGCCAGAAAATCAAATGTTCATGTGGTAGTGGAGAACAAATTGCAATAGAAACGTGCAGTTGTTAAGGGAAAAAGGCTTAAAGTCTTCCTGAGGGGAAATTCACAGAGTTGGAGTCTGACGTCTTTCTGATGTTGTTATTGAAGGTGTGACTTGAGTGAGAAGAAATGAAAAGAAAGTCACAACGTCTAATTTTTGATGCTTTGTCCCTTTTGTCCGTTTATGTTGTTGTATGAAAAGTTATGATAATACATTTGAATTATGGGGTTGTGACGGTTTTTGATTTGCAATAGGAAATAGATTATCTGTTGGACCATGCAGTCTATCCTTACGCTCCCTTTGAACTTGTGTAGTATTTGTGAAGTCTTTAAACACATTTGTAGTGATTGTGGATTGGGCTTGGTACTTTTGTGATTCATTTGTTTAAAAGGTAATGGGGGGGGGGGAACAATAGGCCATTGCATTAGGTGTTGAAAACTGCAATGTCAGATAGTCAGCTTTTTTTCTGTTGCGAGTTTTAGCTGATCTGTGCAATAACTATTCCAAAATGAAATATTCATAAACATTCATAAAGTCTCTTTACATAAGATTTGCTTATGTAAAGCAGAATAGACTAGGCTTCATTTGTTGTCCACAGTAGAGTTAAAATACTACGTTTCCTCTCTTAGGGCTTTATCAGAACTGCCTAATGGCACAAAAATGCTGTGTCACTATAAAGACAGACTGAAGAGGTGATTTGTGATGTGGCATTAAAGGCTGGGTTTAGCCTGTGAAAATTCCTGGTGTTCATCAACCTCAGACCCTGAAGTCCTGAAGTAATGGAAAAACATTTTTCTTGACTTGTTAGTATCTAAAATCAGTTTAGATTGAATTAAATTTTTTTCTATTGTTTGTTGGTTCTTTTTATCTGGCTCTTTGTTTGGTTGCTTCTTTTTTCACTCTTCTTTCTTTCTTTGTCTCCTCCTTCACTCTCTATCTGAGGCTGTTGATAAATCTTGTATTCTGTGTTGAGTTGTGTTGGCTTGCTCTGCGGAATGCCTGAACTTGTAAACCTCTCCAGCAAACTTTTAGACCTCTTCTCTGCTCTGGTCTGCCATCCTTGTTTTGTTTACTGCTTTCTCTGTTCACCTTCTGATATAAATATGGAAGTAGACTATTGTTAAGAAACTGTAACTTGGATTCAGTCTGAAACCATATAGTATTGTACATAACTTAATAGCAATGCACTCTACTTAGGGAACATGTACCTCATGCTGCTGGTTGTGAATATTTATCTTGATAACCATTTTGAATTTGTCGATATACTATTAATGTAATGGTTTTTACACTGAGTTGAATTGATTTTGCACAGAGGGACAGCCTCACATTTTCTCATAAGTAATTAAAACAGGTTTTACAACAGTAATTGGCAATCTGGAGGCAAAACATATTTTAATCTTTTAATAGTTGATTATTATAGTAGCTGGGTTAATTTTCTAAACATTTTTCTATTGTCTGTGTGCAGGTGAGTTGTGGGTGATGAGGTTCTATGAAGCACTGCACTGGAGCTGATGTTCCCGTTCGGCGGGGGACTCCGGAGCAAAGGCTGGGAGACTCCGGACCGGACTGAGGAACTGCAGAGACCGGCTCCTGTACCGGCAATACACTCTGATCACCTCGATCCCTCCCTCCCTCCCTTTGCAACCCCTGCAAACTCCTCTGTTCGGCTTACCCCTGAACCGTATCACTACAGTTACCATGTCCAGTCGAAGGAAGTCCTTCACGCCTTGCATGGTCTCTGTTAGTGATGTGGAAATGGGCTGCCCTATGGAAATGGATATCTTGGCTGACGAAGTGGTGGAGGACAGATCTTCCTATCAGCAGCTTTCATTAGATATGCACCAAGAGTCAGCGAGGCAGTGTGAGGCTGAGAGTGATGAGGAGAGTCATGTGGAAGGGACAGAAGAGAAGATGGAAGAGAAGACCTCTACTTCACAGAAACAACAGAGTAGGGGCTACCAGTGTAAGTACTGCTCCTTCTCTACCCAGAACCTCAGCGACTTCAAAGAGCATGTGTATTCCATGCACCCTAACGTCATTCTGAACCCTCTGTACCTGTGTGCTGTCTGCAACTTTAGCACCAAGAAGTTTGACTCCCTCACAGAACACAATGAAACGGAGCATCCAGGCGAGAGCAATTTCAAGTTCAAGCGGATAAAACTCGACAGTCAGACCGTCCTA
Source organism: Olivaichthys viedmensis (assembly GCA_028565825.1). NCBI lineage: Eukaryota > Metazoa > Chordata > Actinopteri > Siluriformes > Diplomystidae > Olivaichthys > Olivaichthys viedmensis. The sequence goes on along the minus strand of JAOUQW010000010.1, from coordinate 14,913,415 downwards.
GAGCAAACCATTGAGAATGAGGACGATTCAAGCTCTCCGGAATCTAAGCTTATGCAAGATGATGATGATGCCTTTGAATTTTTACCCTCATGCCCATCAACCATGCAGAATGTTGAAAATACAATCTTTAATAATGAAAAAGAGGTAAAGAGTAATTTAGATAATCTATTGTTTAAGGATCAGATTACTGCAGTGAATGTAAATGGAACAATCATCATCCCTGAGCCCATGATGCTAGAGGGGCTCTCCCACGTTATGCCTCTTTTGCAACGCCCACCGAACCTCAACTCCATTCCAACAATTGCCGTTCCTCTGAACACAAGCAAGTACAATCCGTTGTTGGATACCAATACTACACTCATCACATCCTTCAACAAATTCCCCTATCCAACTCATGCAGAGCTCTCCTGGCTCACTGCTGCTTCCAAGCACCCTGAAGAGCAAATCAAGGTGTGGTTCACCACCCAGCGGCTGAAGCAGGGCATCACTTGGTCACCGGAGGAAGTGGAAGAAGCCCGCAAGAAGATGTTTAATGGCTGCATGCCGCCTGTTCACCACACATTCACCATTTTGCCTACGCCTGTGAGCGAACCAATCACCACCAGCCAGTCTGTTGCACCAGCAGTCTCTTGCCATGTTACTGGACAGTCCACCCTGTCACCTGCTATCACTGCAAATGGAACATCTGCTACCTGTGCGACTGTCACTGTGACAACAGTTAATAATATGCAGAATCTCAAACGCCCCATAGGAGCATCCTTGGTGGCCCTGGATGTAAAGCGTCCGATGATTCCCACAGAGGAACACAAAGAGAAGCTACGCATGGCACCTCCACCAGTCCCTCCCCTAGAGAGATTACCCATGGCGCCTCCTCCTGTTCCCCAAGACAGTAAGAGATCTATGCTCCCACCTTTGATTGCAGCAGACATGAAACGACCCGTTGTTGCCCCTTATGCTTTACCCAAGGGGAAATTTCCAATGGCATTTTCACTGGTACCCCCCAAAGATAAGGTATCCATGGCCCCTCCTCCCCTGTTACCCAGAGATAGACTATCTATGGTGCCTCTAGTGTCAACTGATCTAAAGAGGTCTGCAGTTTCCCAACAAATGAGAAATCAAGCGCTTGCCTTCTCTGTAATTTCTAAAGACAAACTGTTGCCTTCACCTTCTGATGTAAACTTACCCTTGGTGCTCTCCTTGGCGACTTCTCAAGTGAAGAGACCAACAATCATTCAGACTGCACGAGCCCCACCTGTTGCCCCAACCTTGGTCCCCACTTTCTCTCTGGAGAGTAAACCACTAGAGCTGTCACTGGATCTGAAGCCTGCAAGCTTAAAGAGTCGACCCACAGAGAGTCAGAATGGCAATAATAGAGTCCCCTGTGGGGATGGAAAGAATTGGTTTTCTGATCAGAGTGCACTGGCCCATAATGGTTTACGGCACTTAAATAATTACTTTGCTCCAAAGGAGCGTCCGAAAACAGTCCCAACCCAGTTCCCTCTCCTGGAAAGACTGAAGGGGAAAACTGCTGAGCAGCTGAAGGTTTTAGAAGAGAGTTTTCAGAGGAATAGTTTCCCATCACACAATGAGGTTGACCACATTGCAATCACCACAAGACTCTCCAGAGAGGAGATTGACAGCTGGTTCTTGGAACGAAGGGCCCTTCGAGACAACTTGGAAAGAGCCCTGTTAAATTCCATGGGGTCCAAGAGGACTGACATTGCAGAGAGAAGATCACATTCACAGCACCAGCATGTTTTGCTTAATGGAGTTTACAAACAAGGTGGGCTACCCATGAGCCCTCTGCCTCCCATCATTGCCCCCACCTCGTCCTCTGTGCCTATGGATAGGAAGTCCCTTAATCTCCTTAAAGATGTCTTTGTCCAAACACGGTGGCCTTCACCTGAGGAATATAGTCGTCTGGAGGCACAGACAGGCTTGGCTCGTACTGACATTGTCCGATGGTTTAAAGACAGTCGTCTGGCTCTGCGCAGTGGCACTGTGGAGTGGAAAGAGCTGTTCCACAAGCTAAGCGGCAGTGAGCCGAACGGCCGGCTGATCTTAGAGCAGCCCTGCAATGTCATTCTGCCAAGCCAGGAACGGAAGACGCCTACAGCAGAGTGCGCCAAACTAAGCAGCCAAGAGATCAAAGAGTGGTTCAAAAACTCACTAGGCCAGCGTGGGCCCGAAATGGGGAAGAACGGAGGTCAGAATGGAGGCAGTGGAGAGGAGTGTGGGGGCTGGGTGGAAGAAGCAGTGGGTACTAAGATGGCATCACGAGAGCTGGTCTCAGACATGGATTAGGGCCCAAGAAGGAGATGGACAGAAGAAGAGGGTAAGTTTGATCACGCAACCAATTTTTTAATGCTTTTCCAGTCTGGTGATTGTACAGACTGAGAGGACACAATAGACCGCTCCTCATCAAAGGACATATTTGGCTGTTGCCATGGAAATTTGGAAAAGAGGACTGGAACCCAGGTTGGGCTCTTTGATGTTGTTCCGTTAAGAAAACAAAGCTGTACAGCAGGGAGTTAAGACATACTGGGATGTTGCTATGCAAATAATGCAGACTTGGTTGTTAACTACAGTATTTTATCAGAGATATAGAAAAGCTACCAAAGTAAAGAAAAAAATTATAATTTTGTTTCTTGAACTTTGATAATGGAGGCAAATTTTGTAGCAGTTTGGACTGGTTTCTGTGTTCTTTAAAGGTATATTAATTACAAAGTTTGCATTTGGTGCACAGGTGGCATATTGATTAAATCTTTGGTAGCAGGCTGGTTTGTCACAGAATTGCCTTAATGACTAAAGAAACTTGACCTAAAACTTGTTACTTTATACCTTCCACTATTATATGATTATTTGATTTAATATATGATTGATTACTTTAATATTTTATGATATTCTACTACATCTTAGAAAACCTTACTCACATGTTACATCGTCTAGATGAGTTCAAAGGTTTATAGTAAAAACTAAGTTGCTTTTCATTTTAACAAATAGCTACTATTGTAATGCTCAAACAGTAAGTTGATGCTTAAACAGAAAGGTAATAGGAAGCCTGAGGTTTTGAGGTTCCCTTTAAAAACATGTGAGAGCACGATTTGGCCAAGTATTTTTAGATTTGCTAAAATGCACAGCTCTGTTGTAGTAAGTTATTGGCGTTTCGGTGAATAGCTCATTTTTAGGTAATTATGAACATAAATATAATTTTATATGTGTCATTTATGTGTAAAATGTAAATACAGATAAAAGGGCACATGTCAAGCTTGACGGGATAGCTGATGGCAGTGTAATTTCAAGCTCATTTGATGATCCAATTATCTGTTAATGTGGCACAGTAACTAAAGTCTCCCAAGCAGCTTGAGTTCATTCACACAGGTACAGCAAGAGTTAGAATGAAGTTCCTTTTGGGGTTCATCAGCAGGCTGGAGTAGTCACTAACTCAGGCTGTCAAAGTGCTAATGATGGCTCTGTTTTATATCTCCACAGGTAGGAACTGCTGCCGCTGTCATTTTGCACAGAAATGGAAGAAAAGAAGAACAAGAGAGGGCTACTCTGAGATGTATTTGTGGAACCAATAATTTTGCTCTTGCCCTCTTCCACTGCGTCAGCTAGCACACGGCACAAGTCAGAAGGGGCCTTGTTACAGCATGGAGTCCTGAGCTGCGGGAGCGATGCTGAAGCACTACTGGGAGCTTTATCTGAGCATTTGTGATGGTTTGATCACAGCGAGGGACAAGGTGAATGCATGGAGGAGATCTAGACCGTCGAGTGCCAAAGCTGGATTTGCTGCATAACTACAGTTAAAAAAAAGAAAAGAAAAAAAAAAGGTTCTTGTAAATATTTTTTTTTCTGTACTACTACAGATTTGTACAATTTTGGCGGGAACTTTTGTTACATTTTATAATGGGCGCATGTGGCCCCCAGATTTTGCTCTGACTGGTCTTTTCAGTGGACACGTCCTACATTTTTGTAACAACACCATGCACCACTACAGGCATTGGCAATATATCAAGCAGTACTACAGAACCGGACTTTCATTACAGTTTGTCTTTGGAGGGACTTCTTCAAATCAATGCATTCACTGACTGTTTCAAGGTGCTGTTAAACTTTCTGGATATTACTTGCTGTCGCTTTTGCTATATTTACAATTCTGACATCGTGACTTTTTGCAAACAAAAGTAAAAAAAAAAAAAAGGAAAATCACTTTGCTGTTAAACACACTGATGGACAATTCTGCAAACCTGTTTTGTCCTGTATAGGAATAAAACACTCGCAATCGCCAGCATTTATATGTGCTAGTTCAAATCCGACTGTAGAAACAATTAACCCGGTACCAGATACACGTTCCATATTTACTGCTTCTGTAGTGTCAGCGTCACATATATTAGAAATACTGTACTTATACCAAGGTTCTGCTTACTACTCTCCAAAAGACAGATGTTGTCTGCTGTAATCAAATAAAACACAGCCTACTTAAAGATTCTGATTTGTGGAATGTTTTACCTCTTTGAACTGAATGCTCTAAATGCTACCATCGTTTAATACAGAGGTTCTCAAGCACCGTTTCAAAGTTTCCTAACTCCCAATATCTGATCTGATCTGAGTTAGGAACCCTTTAAACTGTGCAGAGCCATGGGTTCTCAGGACTGAAGTTGAGAAACCCTGATCTAATATTGATGATTTGTGGATTAATTGTGTTTTGCATCATCTAGACTCTGATATGGCTCAGTGTTTTTGGCTGTTGTTGAACTAAGTGCATCTTAAAGTTAGCACACAAAATATATTTAACATATAATAAGTAAGTGTTTCTGCTCTCCGGCTTGCTGCTAGTCACATGGATGACCGCGTGGATAGTATAACCTCCTGTGGCACCGCTGGCATGGGATAAGGGGATTTTTCTCTTCTTATCCACTCTAAACCTTCACTTCCCACTACTGCATTATATATGTGTTTCAGAGTAGCAGTGTTAGTTTTCTTCGTGTACCTCTACCGACATTATTTGACACATGCTATTTATGAAAGCCTGACATTTGATTGCTTTTGGTGCTTTTTAAAATAACGTCAACAGGACGTTGGCGTCTGGAGGAAAACTTGTATATAGTTATGTTTGTGACATGCCTGCTGGTCATTTCACGGGGGAAAAAAACAAAAGCAAAAAAGAGAATAGAGTGCCTGGCAGACATTAAGCCTGGCACAAGAGTAAAAATTGATTTTGAATGGCAAATTCCCATAAATAGAGTTCTCGACTCGGCTTAATCGGTGCCTGGAAAGCAGCCCTTAAATATCCTAGAGGTATAGAGGGGTTATTGGGGTGGAATACAGAAATCAAGCAGTGGGAGGAACATTCACGGGAGATTTCCAGTGTGGTACAGAGTTACAGTGCAGCTGGCGCCAGAATCATAGCTTATCCAGAGTGCATTGCTTAATGTTTTATGGAAGAGATAGTCCCTGGTTCACAGCGCTCACACTCTCCATGCTGGGAGGGTTTTTGGGAAGCACTCCACAGTCTCCTTTATCAAAATGATCAGAGAACTCAATGAAACAATAGCTCAATGTCCTCCATCTGCTTTGGGGTGTGTGTGTGTGTGTGTGTGTGTGTGTGTGTGCGCGCGTGAGAGAGAGAGAGCGCAAGAGAAAGAAAGGACTAGATTCCTGCCTCCACACAGACATTCAGACAGATAAATCCACTGCAGTTTTTACTCAAAACACTACAGACACAAGCATCCATCTCTTCTACATAGATGTTATACTAATTAAAGTGTTATATAAGGTAATCATTGCTTCTCTAATAAGCATGGATGTTTTGAATTGTTCCACTCTGGGCCGTGGCTTCGGATGGTACTCTTGGCTCACCCTCTTCTTTCAGGATGATCCTGAGCACAGATTAGGCATTGAATTCACAAGGACTCTGCTCTTTTGCCTACTGTCCCGAAGAATGGCCTGTAGTTCTGCTTTTAGTATATACAGGAAAAAAGAGCATCTGAATGAAAGATGAGCGCTGAAGTTTCATAACAATCCCCACTGACCCAGTTTGGCACGGAGGCTGTTACTAAGCTGATGTTGAAGCATCGTAGGCCGGCCTTTAGATAATGCGTTTAAACAGGAAGTCTAATCAAACTGTTTTCCTTATCTGCTTACTGGAGGAACACAGTATCACTGGATTTCAAATAACTGAGCCATTGGAATTTGGATGGTTGTGGGGCAATTAAGTGGGTGTGGCTTTCAGCGTCATGTAGTCTTTCTAGTATTTGATATTTTGTTTATTCATGGTCAAAAGAGCTCCATAAGCTAGTAGGTGGGTTGGCCAGAGAGGAGACTGTGTCCTCTAGAGGTATGTAATTGCATTCACTAGTTGGTGTAAATCCTTTTTAAGCTGTTCTACTGTTTAACGCTTTCTAACTAAACTGGGTCAGGCAAAGGCAGGTCAAAGCAATTGTTTTCTATTAAGCAATCTTATAAACCTGACAAATCGCATCTCAGGCCTACTGCTATAAAATGTGTGGGAGGAACATGGCAGGAAAAGGTTCAGCAGTGGTACACATCCCTAACAACCAAAGCTATTGCTCTGGACACACTCCAACTTTTTGATTCTGACTAAACACAACTTACAACTTTAAATGCATTTGCAAATAAAAAGTGTAAAAGGGCAATTCCATGCAAACGTCAACATGAAAAGAACAGGAATAAAATCACGTTTAAATTTCCCACATCTGTCTATATTTAGCTTTGTTTTTTTCCTCCTTTCCTATTTCAGTTGTTTTATACAACATTTAACCACATTACCATGTGATCCCTACAATCGTCACATTCATTGCGCCAGATTTTTCTCAGTAAGGTATATACCTAAACAATACATTTTTTTTTTAAACTATACTTTGTGATACTAGTTCATTTCATATTATGT
>JAOUQW010000010.1:14880243-14894385 GCA_028565825.1 Olivaichthys viedmensis | reverse complement strand
GAAAGTTGCTATATAAATAAGACCTATTATCATCTTTTGTAATTTAATATTTATTTGAGTTCAGTGTGAGTAACATACAGAGGTATAGTCATGATTAACAGGTGTAATATAATTTCCATAACCACGTCGCTCGTCCCCAAATACCAGATGTGTTGTCGAAAGTAACAAAGGAATTGTAACTGACTCTGTCTTAAAAGTAAATGCTTTAAATCTTCATTCCCATTCAAGAACATCCTCAGTGTAGATAGTTTCGCTCGATTAGTTCTAGCTGAAGACAATTCCAAATACAGGACATCTAAAAAGTTATTTAGCCAATGTTTCCTGTAAGAGTATAGGGTGGAACCCAGTGTTGAACAATTATTATTAGTATGAGTATTTGTATTATTAGGGGTCCAAGCACCGAAGGTTCTTGTAACCCTCTTGGAATAGTTAGGGGTTTTCATATTGTTATTCTGATTTTCCGCTAAATGCGATGAGGAGCAAAGACTGTAAAGTGAAACATCAAATTTGGCAGGAACGTGCAGAATCCTCCCCTCTACTCTACTTAAGTAAGGAGACCCACATCGGTCTGATGATGGCGCTATGGCACAGGGTTTTACATTTTACATCTCATGAACCGTAAGTCATACAGTCAAAAAATTTTTTTTCCTGATTCCCTGGCTAAGTGCGGATAAATTTGCAATTTGGACCATTTAGCTCCGCCCACTTAGATTTTTAGCTAATTTGCATTATATGCGAAAACTACTTTTGTGAGCTAGTCCTAGGATGTTTGGCGTAACATCACACGTTCGGTGTCAAACTACTCAGGAGAGTGTGAAACTAAATAATTCTCAAAAACACATTGACATTTGTAAACAATATGTCCGCCACATGTCAATCAATCCTTCCTGGGCAGAGCCTGGTTTAATCAAACAGGTGTAACTCATGATTGCTTTGATGCATTCGCACAACATTTGATAGATATGTTTAAGACAAGATTCTGTGGATGTCTGCATAGTTTGGGGCGTTATCATCAATAACATTCAAATAGCTGTTTCTTTGGAGCCCTAAATCCGATCAAACTTGGTATACTGCATCTTTTTCCTAATCTGTGAGGGGATTTCTAATGATAACACGATTACTTAAAACAGCTCAGCCAATCAGCTTTCAGCAGTCATTTGACAGGGTTACCATTGAGCTGTCGTCACAAAACTTGAAAGGCATGTCCATGTATGGCCCCTCTAGTACCCTATGCAACCACACATGAATTGGCCACTGGGGGTTCAAAATTAAAAACATGGATATCTTTTGTGAAATGCGGTCTATAGTCAAAATTCCTACTTCCATAGATCCCTTGGCTCAAGCCATGAAAAGTTGTCTTTGTCCTAGTCTGTAAGGGGATTTCTATTTATAACGCGATTACTTAAAAATTATGACCACCATCATCCAATCAGATTTCAGCAGGCATTTGACAGTGTTACCATTGAGCTATCGTCACGACACTTCAATGGTATGTTCATCTGTGGTCTCTTTAGTGTTCAATGACACTTGGCAAGAGCTGGCCACTGGGGGCGATACTTCTAGGGTGCTTTGACGCCGCAGATCGCCTCTGGTGGCTATATTTATTATTATTATTGAAGCTGTCATGCCTGTCCAGCCATAATTTACGGACTCTCTCTGTGATTGTAAACGTAGAGTCAACAATTACAAGATGTAGAGCAGGATTCGCCTAGAAGTCAAAATAATATCAGTTACATTGTTCTAAAAAATAGATATCTCTGGACAATCCTTGAAGATGTGTATAAACATACCTAATGGATAGTTTGGGCAAAATGTGTGCGTGGAGCCAGTCCCATCAGGTGTCTTTTTCATGGGGACAAACAGATATAAGTAACAGATATTAAAATGGATGTATTGCTGATTTGGGTATAATCTTCATAATCGATGATATAAAGCAAAAGTGTTTATTGATTCAAAGGTTTTTATTTGTAATGCAAAGCAGGACATTTCAGTAATACACACACTTCACACATATTTAGATGATAATTCAGAAGATGAGCAGAGTTAAGTTGAGGAGTGTGTGAGCTCACAGGGACGAGCACATGTTGATCATGAAAATTATTTCTGATGTCCATAAAATAATGTATAATAAAAATGGCAATGTTTTATGTATTGATTTGAAGGCTTTTATTCAAAGTGGGACATTTCAGCAATAAAGGCCACATTTAACACACAGTGAAGCAGTAGAAGGTGAGCTGAGTAAAGTGTGTGTGAGCTCACAGGTCTGAGCACTGCTCTGTGCTCAGTGAGGTGATCACAGTAGGCTGCTTGTCGTTGGAGGCCTCACAGGTCACCACCTTGTTCCTCCACTGCTCCGGGTCGAGGCTCAGCGTGCTGCTCCAGCTGTAGAGGCCGTCCGCGTGCAGAACGGCGGTGCTGTGGCTCTCCCCCGAGCTCCAGCTGCTCCCATCCACCTTCCAGCTCAGCCTCCAGTCCGAGGGGAAACCCCTGTAGGCCACACACACGAGTGTTACCTTCTCCTGCTGCAGCTCCACACTGGAGGGGGGCAACACCGTCACGCTGGGCTGAGTGGGACCTACAGGATACACGCACACACACACACACGTACGCACACACACACACACACACACACAGTTTAGACAGAAACGGACAGCTGTCAGTCACTCAGGCTTCATTTCAGCTCACTGCGTGTGTTTCACTTCCCTTTTATCTTACAGAGCAGAACTGAGTTCAGTGGAGCATCAAAAACATTTTACATTCAAATTAAAATACTTTAGTACCGGCTCTTAGATCCATAATGATTTACATTAATATGTCCTGGAAATTATTTGATTAAAAAATATATTGTTATCAACGGGGCATTAAATTGATTTATATCTTCTACAATCTGAAATATTGAAATTAATTCAATATGATAATAAATAAACAGCATATTACATACAGTCTTTTTATCATCTAAATACATTTTATTTAACCTTCTGCATTTAACTCAGTTTATGGACTCACAGTCTCTAAAATATATTTTCAATTATTTCTTCAATTATACAAACTACAATTATGTCACACTGATATGCACAAACATGGATTTCTATTCTGTTCTTAGATTTAAATTAAATTAGTTATTAGCGCTATAGTCAGGTACATTTTGTCAAACTTCTAAAATAAGGGAAATTTGAGAAACAGAAGGCTGTTGTACAAAAATCACACATTTCAGTAAGTGGATTTGAGGAAACATCATATAAACTACATCAATTACACTTTACAACATGAAACTGTACACACTCCATTTCAGTCATTAATCTGAACATACTCCATTTCAGTCATTAATCTGAACACACTCCATTTCAGTCATTAATCTGAACACACTCCATTTCATTCATTAATCTGAACACACTCCATTTCAATTGAGCTGGAATGGAGAAGAGCAGAGCAAAGGAGTGTGAGGAGCGAGAGATGAGTATGTAACACACCTTCAGTCTACAGTCTGGGGCTAAGGGAGGAGAAACACAGAAGGTAGGAGACAAGAGAAAGAGGGAATGGTAATAAGAGTAAGGGAGGGACTGATGGACGAACAGAGCGAGGGAGGGATTGAACGTCCCCTGAGTGACCCAGTGAACAGCAGACTGGCCGAGTTATCCTCTCAACACACACACACAGTGCCTGGTGTCGGCGTTGACTGTGTATGTGTTGGGATAACGCACGGTTTCGATTCCAAGTCACACACCGCCATGTTCTTCAGCACTCTGTGACAGGAGTGTACACCCATGCGCTTGGGTCGCCCAGCCTGATCCGAGACCTTCTTTAAAAACCCACTGTAATTTAAATGCTGTCACATTCCTGTAGAGAGAAACCTAATCTGTAGCATGAAGGAACACACTTGAAATTAGGCTTCTGTATAACACTGATGTTAGGCCTAATACTGAGCACACTACATGACTTTAGCCCCGATTTTCCCATCACAGACAAACTTCCCTCCCGACCAGACTGGCAACTAATCACTGCACATGTCCGTCATGACCACTTGTTAACCCTGCATCCTCACTAGCAAGTAAACAAAGCAACAACCGACTATTCAGTTCTTATGAAGTGGCATTTGAATTGATTTTCATCATCCATTCATCTTCAGTAGCTTCATCCGGATCATGGTTGTGAAGAATCCAGAGCCTATCCCATGAAGACACTGGGCACAAAGCAGGGATACACCCTGGATGTAACCTCTCCATTGCAGGGCATCACACACACTCATTCACACCTAGGGGAAATTTAGAGTAGCTAGTCCACCTACCGGCTTTTTGGCAGGTGGACAGAAACTAGAGAGGAAACCCACATGGACATGGAGAGAACCTGTGAAACTCCACACAAACAGTAGCCCGAATTCAGGATCGAACTCTGGACCCTGGAGCTGTTAGGCACCAATGCTACCTGCTGTGCCACCATGCCACACAATTAATTTTAAATTTTATGCAAATTACTTATGACACGGTAAAAAGACAAATCCAAATGATTGGCTCCAGTAAATACCTTGGACCAATCCAATCGTGCGGGTTGCTTGGGGTCTTCCTCAATTCTCTACTCTTACAATGTCAGTTCCCACCTGTGTTTAGTTCTCATTCAAAAGTGTTTGGCACACAAAAATGGAAGAAAAGCTTAGAATTGCAGTTTCATCTTTCCCTGGGTGTTATTACAATAGTAAAATACTGTATATTTTAAACAATTTATACATTTTACATTTATAAATTATGCAGTAGACTGTATACAATTTGGCTGCAGCCATTTCTTATCGGAACAAGCAGGTGGACAGGCCATGCCCACAAGCAACACAAGACACGCCCCCAAAAGACAAACTGGGAGATACATCAACGACTTGCTAGTGTGAACACAGGATAGGCGTCAGTTCAGTGACGCGATTTATCCAGTCTGTGAGCAGCCACAGACATCTCAACATTTTCCAGCGCATTTGAAACTGGCAATAGATGACAAATAGCAAGAACTGCAACGAGTAACGGCCAATGAGAATGTGAAATGAGGATGAGGCAGGAACGACTACAAGGCCACTTGGAGTTTAGGATGAACCCAGGAAATGGAGAGGAGGCTGATACAGCACTGACAAGAACACAAATGCTTATCTGAAGTGCAAAAATCCCCAATCTTTCCTCCATCTTTTTTTTAAATTCTCTTTTTACTTGTGTTAGCACAAATTCAGCAGCAACAAATACACCAGGCTGGTCAGGCGCCATTTTGGCAAACTCATATGATGGTTATTTTCATGAGACAGTGGGATCGTGGGAGGAGGCGCTCTTTGTCAGCGATGCCTTCAGGTGAAGAATTGTGTAGTGCGCATGCCTTGTCTGTCCTCGATCGTGTTGTTACAAGTCGATAAATGTCATGTGACCTGTACAGCAACTCTGGGATTCTAAAGGTTGTGTTGTGTCCATATGTTGGTTTGGACAATATGAGACAACAAGATTAGATCATGTCAGTAACTAGCCAATATTTAGGATTACAGGCCCCCAAACGCATTGATTGACCAATCAGAACGCAGCCACTTTAGAAACAGTGTCGTGATTGGTTGGAACAGGAGTACACCCTCGGACTCTCTGATTGGCTGGAATTTTGACACAAACACTGCAAGGTTTTACATCGAGCAGACTTGTGACTTAAGAGGGTTGTGAATTAAAGAGCAAAAATAATTTGTTTATTAGACAAATGCTGAGATCACTGTTGTCCTATCAAGATTGAATATTCCTTTCTCAAACTTAATATTCTTCTCTCAAATATTTTGACATACATTTAACCCCGTATCCAGGGGCGGTTTTTGCACTCGGCAAAGGTAGGCAGCTGCCTAGGGCCCCTATGATACATTTTTATACATTTTTTAAAATATACATTTTTAAAAAGTCTGTTATCTGCTATTGTAGCAATTTATTTTCAGTAATGTGAATGCAGCCCCCCACCCCCCATCCATGTTGTTATGTGATGACACAACTGCGTGAAGGCACACCACTTCAAGCAAGGCAATCAAACGATAGGCTACAGTGTGGAGATGAGGGTCTTTGGTGTGATTTTCTGGGGTAAAATTAAACTGAGTAATCCGAGTGGAGCAGAGAAACGCAAAAAGAGGAAGAAAAGCAAAAACATTTGTCGCTATGCTCCCAAAACTAACTTTGTTTTTTTCAGTCAGACCAGAGTGCTGCCCGAGCTCAGCAGACCGTATATAATGCTAGCGCTAATGTTAGTATAGATAGCCACCAAGGCAAATACTTGTGGTTAATGGGGGGGCATTCCTGTCTTTTGCCTAGGGCCCCAAAATCACAAAATCCGCCCCTGCCCGTATCCATTACAGGACAGATGTATCAGGACCAGAAAAGAGCAGATCACCAAAGTAAATCAAATGAAAGTTATTCATATTACTGATGCTGTGCCCAGGCAGTTTTGTCCTAGCAGTTAAGGTTCTGTGTGAATGACCACAGTTAAAATCCCAGTGCTACGAGAGAACCACTGTTGGGCTCTTGATCAAGACCCTGTTAACGCTCAACTACTTAACTTTATGATTGCGTGATTCTGCCTTACTTGTACGTCATTTTGTATACAAATGTCTACAAAATGAATAAATGTAAACATATCAGTGTTTGCTTTTTTCTAATTCAAAATGAACTGAAGCCTCTGGAAGACTAATCTTTCTCATAAATGTGTCTGTATTGGACTACAAATCTGACAGCTCTCAGTCAGAAAGTGTGACAGGGATCTGTTAAGAGATTTACAAGCCTTGGCCATTTGAAAGATGAGGCTGAAACTGTAATTGTTATTTTTGGCATTACTACCTCTGCTGAAATGAAAGAAGTAGTCAAAACACCACACCCATAATAATTTACTGAAAATATAATAAATTATATATCACTCTTCATCTTTTCATACCAGTCGTGACTAATAACAGAAGAGTACAGAAGAACACAGGGTTCTCAAGAACAAGCATCGCATTTTATTCCAATTTATTCAAGCATTGTACGTTAATTTGATTTAATGACTTTGTATATTAATTCGGTGTCTCTCTCTCTCTCACACACAATCCTGCATGTACTATTGTCTCAGAATTTATGTAATAATATAAATGTGTGATTTCATTTTATGGCCGTGCTCCATCGTGTTAAAAAGCCTCCATATGTCTTCATAAAGACTTAACTGCAGTCTCAGATGCTGCATTTCTCAAACACAAATCGCATTTAGGATTTAAAGGAATTTCCACTGGAGAGTCATTGCTGGTGCTGTGATTTATGCCAGGACTGGGCTCAGTCGAAAATGAGCACCAGGAAAGCATTCATTTTACTGAGAAGAGCAGAATTTATACAGATACAGCGTGTCCTGTTTCTCTCTCTCTGCAGATTGTACTCCCTTGCGTAAAATGCAGAAGTCATTAGAGTTCTCATTAGAACTAAACGGACTGACCATATTAGCCCTAGTTTACATATGATGTTAATTTATGCTACTAATTACTACAACACTCTTAGAAAACATATTCCATTTAGCACCCTAAAGAGTTCTTGGTTTGTCCCTTTGGGGGAACTCTTAGAGGTTCTATGTAGAACCCTACAACAGAGGATTTTCTTTCAGAAAAGTGGAACCTCTTTAGAAAGCTACCGTTAACCATCCAAAGAACCCTTAAGGAACCCATTTTTCCTAAGAGTGTACTGCTACTACTACTACTACTACTACTAAGAAGAAGAAGAAGACTAATAATAATAATAAGAAGAAGAAGAAGAAGAATTTATTCATACACTTACAAAAATAATCCTTCAGGGTTCTTCAAGGTTCTTTGGATAGTTAAGGGTTTTTAGCTTCCTAAAAGGGATTCTTCTTGGAACCCTTTCTGAAAGGGAAACACTCTGTTGTAGGGTTCTACATAGAATCTTTAAAGGTTTCCTTAAGGAACCCTTAAGTGTTCTAGATTTAATCTTTTTTTCTAAGACTGTGTAGCGCCCTTCATAAAATGCAGGTTTTTGGACATTTTATTTGCTAATACAGTATGTTTTTTGAAAAAAATGTTTTTTTTTTTTGTTTTTTTTTAATGCCATGAAACATCTAACATTTTGCACAGTGCCACAAGTTTACATGCAGCCATTACAGGTGCACAGAAAAACTATTTCAAGTAACACAGCATAACCAGTTCAAATGCAGCTCAAAGTAATTTATTGTACAATTAAATATAAAAGCACTGTAATATAACAGTAATTCAGATAAATGAATCAAATAGTGTTTAAGGCACTGGACGTGCATAAGTAAATACGTTTCATAAATAAATAAATAAAAACAACCCTGCTTTGCCTGCCGAGCACCTTTCAGGTAAACTCTAAGATGATGTCGCCCCTTAGTGGCCTGAGCAATATATAGACCCTCACAATACACATTTCACAGCTACAGTATCAGTATTAATGTCAGTGCGGTTTCATGATTCTGATCTTATTAGTAAGATAAGCGTTGAATAAAAGTGTGTCACATGAACAACTAAACATACCAAAATTAATTATTGCTACTAAACGATACAGACAATTTTCTTATCTGTATTTGACCAGTGAACTGAGCCAAAAATAACACATGGATTAGCTGTAATGTCACAGTGTAATTAACCCTGCGGGTGTAATATTCTCATAGTCCCCCTCTTTTGTAGTCTCACAATCACTCCCCATACCTCTATCAATTTAAGCCATGGTCACAGATTCACCTTGCACTTCACTAACTCTATATTTTGTTGTAGACATGATGCAGAGAGGCAAGGTGTGGGTCTATTTTTTTGTTTAAAATGCGCAGACAGGTTATAAAAACAAACAAACAATGGAGAGTCTTTGATAACATCCCTTCCGTTTTCCTCACCTGTGTGTACTGGCCGATGTCACATGAAATAAGTTTTAAGTCACTTACTACTACATAATCTACATATCCCTTTACATATACAATGTAAGATTCAGGATTCTTTATTGCGACCCAACAACAATGGTAGTATGAAGATTCAGTACAGCTTTGAAATAAAGTGCAAGACAAGAATATAGGTGCAAAACAGGAAAACATTACAAACAAACACATACATTATAAATTATGAGATACAAGAGATGTGGAAGTGTATTATAACCTCCTGGTTCTCTCATGCAACTCCCCAAAAGAATCAAATTCAAAACTCTTGTCTTTGCATTCCAGGCGTCAAAGAGCTCTGCACCACATTATCAACGCACCGTGGTTCAAAACTACACACCTGCAAGCCAACTCAGGTCATCAACTTCGGGGCACCTGGCATGTCCTTCTCTGAGGTTCAAACATGCTCGCAGCACAAGATCTCGCTGCTTCAGCGTCAAGCTCCTCAGTGGTGGAACGAGCTTCCCCCTCCACTCAGAACCTTCCTCTTCAGGCAGTATCTAGGATATCATCTTTATTTTCTCTGCACTCACCTTGCATAGATTGCCTTTTGTATTACATCTTGGTTTTTAATTTATTATATTATTGTTCATGCACTTTAAAACTGTCTTTTTGTCACCACCAGACCACGCTAGCACCTTGTACAAACTAGCATTTGTCTCTTGTCTTTCAGGTTATGAATTCTTGCAGATTCGCTAGGTGCTTTGTATCACTGCGTCTTCAACTGTTTGCATGTTTTGTAAGTCACGTCTGCTAAATGACTAAACGTAAATGGAAATATATGACTGTTAAATACTGCTGTCCGAGTTGAGGAGTGCAGATAAAGCAAAGTGATGCCAGTGTACAATGTGCAAATATTTCAGAGTGCAAAGTAAAAGAACTGACAGCATTCAGCTGTAACTAAAGTGCAGATAGCAACTGAGTTCTCTAATGGCCGATGGGAAGAAACTGTTCCTGATGCAGCTTATTATCTAAAGTCTGTACCGTTTCCCGGAGGGATGGGTTTGAAATATGCCATGTGCTGGGTAAGAAGGGACAAAGGTTTATTTATGGAGCCCTTTTTTTTGTTGATGAATTTAATCTACAAGGAGGGCACTAATTACATCTGATTATTTTTGAGGCCTTGTCGTTAAAGTTTAAAGAGAGAGTCTGTGTTGCCATAGGAGACAGTGATTGACAGTGTCAGAATGGTTTGGAGCTGCTTTTTTACTCTTTCAGTTGTCTAATAAAATAGGGTCTCTGTTGGCTGTTAAAGTCCCATTTAAGCAATTTGCTGATATGTGTTTCTCGGAATTTAAATAAATCCATGATGGTTATTGGTTGGTTACCAGTTCTGATGGGCTTTTTGTAATTTTGCAATTTCCAAAAAATTGGATATCTGTGTCAGTGTCCAACTAATAGGAAAAGTAACGGAGTTCACACACCAAGATAGGTAAGCATCATAGGCAAATACTTTGAAAAGATTGGCCTATCGAATGCATGGCACGTGTAATGCTGGGACACGTAAAAAGAAAAGGGCAAAGCAAAGCAGAGAATCCAATAATCGTAAAGCTATCAGGCAAAAGGAGCTCAAAACACCAGACAAAAATGAAGCTCATCCTGTTCAGGTTAGGCAAAACTAGTCTTTACCAAAACGTTGGTTGAAACGAGCTTATATACACACACCAGGTAAAAAGCAACAGGTGTGTGTGTGTGTGTGTGTGTGTGTGTGTGGTATGGGAAGCCAAGAGGGTCAACAGTAAGCATCAGTTAAAGTGCGAGGGTTGGGAATGTCATGGGGACGTGACACCATAGAAGAAGGAAATAATTCAGGGGTAGTGGTGGACGAATGAAGCCTTGTAAAACGTTTCAGGCTTCTTCCTGATTGTGCCGGATGAAGATCTGAAGCTTTGGAGCATTGAACACAAAGCACAGTGACATCTGGTGGTTTGCAGAAATTATAGCATCCATAAACTGGACACTGTGGAGAAAGCACGTGTATAACACCTCATTGGTTTCAAAATGGAATACTTGTATACTGTATACTACCTACTGCACTGGTATATACTTGTAAATTACATACTATTCTTCGCAGTATTATGCAGTATGTGAGAATTATCATTTGGTGGACTGTACTACACAGTCATGTGACTACCTGTCTGTCAAATTCAACTGTGGACGCTTTATTTTTGCCAGTTACCGTGACCCAAAAAGTGTTGAATTTTAGTGTTGAAAGGCAAAAATCATGGTAGGATGCAGCAGAGAAAGGCTTCAAGGCAGTCAAAAACTACAGTTAATCCAGTAAAGGAATAACTAGCCTAAATGTTAAAGCTTTCTGTTTGTGTATACAAGCTGCCACAGTTAAATAAGGATTAAAGATTAAGCTTTAATATATTAATATTAAATATATTGATTTGTTAATAATTGACAGCCACAACAGCGGATAAAAACTAGGAGACTAACAAACTATTCAGTCATTGCTAATAGATGTCAGTTAGCATTAACTTGTTCACATAGGCATTAGGTTTTCAGCTCCCTGCAACATTTAGATGACAACATACCACAGTATAATCGTGATCTTTACGTGTATAGTTGCTGCTGCTGTTGCCTTCTTCACTGCTCTGCAGTTTTTCGTCTTTTATTCTGAAGGTCAAGAAACCATGTTGCATTGTTGGATGCAGTTTACCACGGGGATAGCTCTGAGTAGTATGCATAACTAAAAGTTTACACGTATGCTATCTGATAATCATGTTCACTCATTAAAGTGAGCACAACACAAACGGTGAGAATGTGGAATACTACAACATTTTTCAAAAATGTCTTTTCCACCTACAAGTCTTGCTATGAACACGGACTCTCCGGTCCTGTGTGTGTGTGTTTCAGATCACGCTCTGGACCCTCACTCATGCTCTGTCTTGTCCATGGCCTTAGACCGTTTTTTTTTTTTTTTTTACATTTCTTCTTGTAATTATAGTAGCTTTGTTATGTCACGTTTTTTGTTCTGTACTACTAGACCACTTAGTTTTTAGTCCATCTTTACTGTGATTATGAGCCTCGTTACCGTGTTTCTTGGTTTTCTAGTACCTTGTCCTCAGAGTTTCCTAGTCTAGGTCATAGTTTCTGGTTCCTTGTTGAGTGTTTTTCTGTTTTTTCTTGTCCACTGCTTAATTCTGGCTTTTGACCTGCCTACGTTAACCGTCTCTGCCAGTACCTTGACTCCTGTTATGGATTATGAGTACGAGAAAAGCATCTGACTCCACTTTGAGACAATTCATGGCTTTTATTTTAATTTAAAAAAATATCTTGTCATGTTTTGCTAAAGTGTGTATCGTTTTATTAAGTTTTGAATTCTTTCATCCATCACCTTTGTTTTTTTTAATTTCTTTTACTGTAAGGTTTATGAAAATTTCACGGTCGTATGCAAATTCTCACTGAAAGAAGAAGTGAAAGACCCTCCTCACCCGGTTGTTTTACACACACACACACACACACACACACACACACACACACACACACAGCGGGATGAAACTATGATTTGCATGAGAGTCCCAGAATAGATCAACACTTTCAGCAGATGTTCATGGTTCTTCAGCCAAACTCACTCAAGCACAACACACAGCGCTGCACTTGACCTACTGTTAAAGGTTCTGTTCCAAATCGCTGCCAATGACACTTCACTACTGTAAAAAGAGACACGCTTTCCACATGTAAGCTTTATTTCAGCATAGCTACAACACTGACACCACCACACACTGATAAACATGTTTTAAAGTGTACACTTGAATTCTAGTGGACTTCACAGTGGCTCTTTTGGAATGAGACGGCATGAGTGGCGTCGTCATGGGAGACGGTACAGCCGAACAGCTTGGCCTCTTCCCAGCGTGCCTTGCTGAGAGTCAAGGTGCTGCTGCGGCTGTAAAGGCCATCCTTCTGTTCCTCTGCGCTGGTCAGAACCCCCTCGTTCACCTCGGCACCGTCCACGGTCCAGCTCAGCAACGCCCCCTGTGGAGAATAGGCCGAGAGCAGGCAGAGCAGCGAGGCCGATCCCTCAGAGAGCTGTAGAGAGGAGGGAGGGAGCAGAGACACAGAGGGCTTCACCGCCGGACCGGCTGGAAACCACACACACACACACACACACACACATTAATGTTAATGTAAACTCTATCATACTGAACACGGTGACACTGGGTAACTGTGTTCAGTAGTCAGAGTGTATTCTAACACGAAACCAGTCTGTACCTACACATTTATTCATCTACATTCTCACATGTACAGAAACATCTGGAAATGATCACAGGAACATACAGTGTAGATCTTTTGTTCCGCTTCAACAGCAGAAACACAGAAACTGTCCCTCACTGTTTACAACTGTACATTTCAGTTTACCCGCTGTAGAGCAGACGCAGTAGTTTATCTGCACATCGTACAACAGGAGACAATTCTGATAACGTCATCCAACTAAACTACAGCTCAACAAAACTCTTTCCATCTTCTGAACAAAACACACAGTGCTTATGTAACCAACACACCATGGCAAAGTTTTTTTATAGCATTTATAGCATATTATAAACATATCAATAATAAAACATTATTTATACACCGATTTGCATTGTAATGAATTAGAGAAATGCAAAACAAAAATGAACTAATCTTAAGCTCTATCATCTTCAGACTTTAGATCTTGCTTAGGTTATTTTGGCAAAGGAAAAACACTGCTAAAAATGTTACATTGTTTGTGTGAATCTGATTTAATGGAATTGTGTAAATGAATTAAATAATGTATGTGATTTTAGAAAAATAAAGCACTTACCTTTCACAATGAGTTTGGAACCTGCACCAAAAGTCCACCACAGTGACACATTCCTATGAAGCTGTCGTACAAAAACCTCTGTCACACTACAGTGAACACACACGTACACACACACACACACACATACACCACAGTTTTTTAAGTGTTACCTCTTACTTGTGATTTTGAGAATTAAATCTCATCACATCAGTTCATTTTTGATCAGAAGAGTTACTTAGTTTACATGAAATAGTAATAGAACGAGTCTCTTATGACCTTTTGACCAGTAAAAGTTTATTTTCTCTCTCTAATTCACTTATTTATGCATCTTAGAGCAAAAATAATTTTACAGAAAATCTCCATCTGACCACAGAACTAAAATTCACACAATAACTCTGCAGTAGTGTCAGAATTACAGTAAGATTAGGGGGAACGTGGTAAAGGTGTTTCCATACTTAGAGGACACTTTGCAT
>JAOUQW010000010.1:14869758-14880143 GCA_028565825.1 Olivaichthys viedmensis | reverse complement strand
CCCTGGAGCAGGGAGGGTTAAGGGCCTTGCTCAAGGGCCCAACAGTGGCAGCTTGGTGGAGCTAAGGTTTGAACCCATGACCTTCTGATCAGTAGCCCAGTGCCCTAACCACTGAGCCACCACTGCCCCTAATGAGTCTGAGGTTAAGAGTCTTTTGTTTTGAATGAAGACAAGAAAAACTTTCAGCTGGAACATTGAGGCTTTAAAGCAAGACCTTTAATAGATTTTTTTTTTTTTTGCCCCTTCAATTTTTCATTTAAGTTTTCTGGCCACCTCTCTCGCACGAGAGTACAAACGTCCCTTGTTGGATCCTGACCTTCGTGCACATTCATAAAACCGAAAACCTGGTATAGATGAGCGAGCCAGCAAAAATGTGGACCGTCTGTGGGCCCTCCATGTACCGCTTTGGGAAATCGTACTGGGAACCATACGTTTAAAAGGTTTTAACGAAGAAGTAGTTAATAGGAAATCAGACAGGTTAATGAGAACTAGTCTCAAATATTACATCTAAAAAGCGCATGCACATGTTACCGTCCACCACTGGATCATACCTAGATACAGGTATTGTATAAAAGTAACACATTGAGTGAGGTGCATCTGTGTGCTGTGTTTGGTTTTGCAAATTCACATGAACTTCTAATTTTAAATGGAGGGCAGCAATGGCCTGCATTTGCTGTTATATTATATGATGCGATATGCACGCGTTCAATCGCAAGATCCCCGTTTCTTAAAAAGAATGCACTAAAACCAGTAGAATGAAAGCTTTTATACTTTGACCAGTCTCCAGTACTCAAACTAAATTTGCAGAAAGGATTGTATCGTTAAAATAGAATTTAATGAGGTTCGGGTGACTTTAAAAGTGATATTTCACCCTAAAACATCATCAGGCTCAGAAGGTAAAGCTGCAGACTAAAATAAAGAGGGTGATTTCCTTGACCTTGCTTCATTTTTATTAAAAAATACAACGCGCATCGTTATTCGAATATCCAAACTCATCTTGCTCTTCATTTACTTAACCAGGTATTCAAAATAAATGAATTGTAAATGATTGTGTATCGTACACATCATGTATAATATGAATGTGAGAAGGTTGGAGCGTAAGCAGCTGATATCACGGCTCACGCCAAGAGAAATGACGACTCGTATGGAAACACTTGGAAAATACTTTCGCTATAGCGGCTACTTCTGTCCCAGCAGAGTTTTTGTTTTCCGAGCTCAGGACTCTGTGTTAACTGTCTTCAAACTCGCCTCTGCCTCAACATGTGGTGTTTTTTGTTTTTTTATATATATAAAGACATAAAATATTTTCTTATCAACATGATTGTTTAAAAATGTAGATATTCAAATAAAAAATAATATAAAACAAAAAAGGTTCAAATGCCCATCATATGTCTGGTCAAGGAAATGATTCATATTTTTGTCTGGAGCTCGAGTTATGGAGTCTGAAGTTTTAAAGTGAAATCACTTTAACTGTGAAAGTGCCTTGCTTTTTATTTTATTTTAGCTCAGGTTATGACTGAAAAGACCACATTAGACGACAAGAAAAAGGAGAGAGCAGAGAGAGAGAGGGAGAGAGAGGGAGAGAGAGAGAGAGAGAGAGAGAGAGAGAGAGAGAGAGGAGAGCGAGAGAAGAGAGAGAGGAGAGTGTGAAAGACCAGCTCACCCCCTGGAGAAGAACACAGTTCTGGTGTGTTCCTCAAGCTAGAAACGTCTCTCTCTCTCTCTTTCTCCGATACCTGGATAAGTCAGATACAAAGGGACAAACACTTACCAAACACATACACACTCTGGAGATGACAGCAGCAGATACACACTTCACTTACCACATACTGCAGAGGGGGCAGATCAGATCGATTAGACAGAAAATGTGCTTGGGCGAAATGCAAGCGAGATTGACTCAAAGTGAAAATAATCCAATAAACTGTATAAATCCTCTGGGGTTTTTTTTTTTTTTTTTTTGGTCCAGCACATAAGAAGCAGCACGAGAGAGCAAATCTGCATGTCGTCGCAGGCATGTGAGCTCTCAGACATACAATACAGATGAAATGTCAGCCAACGAAGGAAACCATATTCATCAAATTTTCTGTTTACATTACCTGCTCACTAGCTTTCGCGGCTTCATAGGGCACGAGCTATATAACATGACTGCCCTGCCCTGCCCCCCAGCCCCGGTACTACTGGTAAAAGAAGAGGAAAGCTGTTTACTGGGGAAAACACTTGTATTGGAAGTCTTGGGGCCGTTGTTGAACTCAAATCAATAAACCAATAATCATCATTTTATAGAGCACCTTAATGAATTCTTCTTAAAAGTAACTGAGCTCTAAATCTGTGTAAACCGTCCTATCAGAGATGGGACTACTTTTTCAGAGGGAAGAATTTATGGTTATGCGTCAACAGCGTAGTCGAGTGTTTCTGATGGAGGCCGAAGAAACTTTGGTGGAAAGTCAAAGTATAAATCCAAATTACTTCATTTATTTATAATTTTTTAAAACTGTACTGCTCCAGCGTTTGAACGTTGGATAAACCGCAGCAGCTTTTGGTACGACTTTCTCTCGCGCCCCATCTCCCCCTCACGCCTTTATTGTAGGAGTGCATCAGCTGTCGTTTTAAATCTGCATTCTGACGTAACGCTTACCGACCGAACGCAGATTCTGCAGCTGAAATCTGAATAATAGGTCATGAGGTACAAACCGCACGAAAAAAATTCAGTTCCAAAGCTACACATGGTGATCGCCACGCTGTACGAACAGCCCATCTGCACGTCAGTCTGGAGAAATTACTTTGTGGTTCCGAGTAGTGCCAAAATTAATTAAATTACGTGTTTTATGCCAAATTATGCAAGCGTACATGATATAATAATAATAATAGAGGCTCGTTCTGACAGTGTGAGGGGAAAATACAGATTCTCACCACTTCGGATTAATTCGTAAAGTTAGTTTTAAACGTTCTGGATGCAGATTACACTAAATGTGCTGCTTCTACAGAGACAGTGTATTAAACTGATTTTGTGAGGCGCTGGATTCACTTAAAGACTTACGTAAATGCAAAAAAGTAGCTCCGTATTCATTTAGCATCAGTCTTTGGCATCAGTGAAGGCCATTTTTTTCCCCCAACTCCGAGAACGTTTACAGAGAATTTACCATCTTGCATGTGCGTCGACTGCTTTCGATTCAAATAGTTCGAGACGAAGCAATGATGAGTGAAGATTTAGGTGGTATCAAATCACAAAACACTGAATTTTAAGCTGCTTGACCAATTGTTGTTGCTCGGATGAGTTTTTATTGAAACGGAACAAACAAAAAATAAAAGTTATAAATACAAACATCAGAGAACAAACTGTCATGGCTCTTAAGGTGAGCCAAACCAAATCCTAACGAGCAAATTTCAAAAAGGGAGGAGAAAAAAATAAAACAAAATAAAAAGTCTCAAGTTGTTATATCAGGTTTTAAAAAACACAAGTCAACTAGTTCTAGAAATGCTAAACATACACTTTTAACGGTACTTCCAGCTACAAAACTTGTTTTTCCTTCCCGTGGATTCTTTTCTCCACTGCCGAAAAAAAGACAAAAATGAAAATGAAGCTCTAGCTGATAGCCATTATATACAAGCAAGTCCCTACGCCACTAGCAGAAACCACAGTAGGAGAGGGTAAGGGGAGGGGGGAATAATAGGAGGATGTACAGTATGGATGCGTGGGGGGGGGGGGTTTGAATGTTTGGACAGGAGCTTTTCTGCAAGACCATTTCATGATTTCAAAATGTTCAGACTTTTTAATTTTTTTTAGTTTTTTTTTTAATTTATTATTATTATAATTTTTTTAAGTCAAAAGTCCTCGTTTCTTTAAAATGTTCGATGCTGGCTTTAAAACAAAGAACAAAAGGAAGGGATAAAAGTGGAATATGATTTAAGACAAAATGTCCCAGTCATTCGTGTGTGTGAGAGCAAACCAATCAGGGGTAGGAGGAGGAACGGATACATTCTCGTCTTCAGCCAAAACGTACTTTCAGCCAATCAGGATTTGTGAAGCCAATTCTGGGGCGTGTCCTTATTGTGTCACTGACATACTCTACGGAGGGAGAAGGAGAATAGAAGTCAAACACTGCCAGCCAATCAACGTCTCTGTGTGTTTTTTTGTTTTCACAGGAGGACGGAGGGTGCGTGTTCTGGTTCTGATTTATGTATTTACTTTTTGGTTGTTAAATTTTTTAAAATTTTTATTTATTTCTTTATTTTTACTCTTGGGCAAATACCTTTTTATGGGGATTGATGTTTGTGTCGTCTACTTCCACTGTTGCCCGTAGGAATCCTGGGAAAACTCCAGAGTATCGTTGCTGTAGTAGTTGCCGGAGTAATCGCCCCCTTGCTGGAGCGGCTGCTGAGCGATTGGCTGCGAGCCCCAGTTCTGCTGATTGGTCATCTGGCGCCGTTTTGAATCTGGCTGGTTGAACACGTCGGCCTTCCTCTTCCCGCCTACGTTGCCGCCACGGTTCCCGCGGGCGCCTCTTGTACCGCGGCCGCCCCTGGGCGACTGGAAAGGGCCGCCCCGCCCTCCTCCACGCCCTCCTCGGCCCGCCCCCATGGGCGCGCCTCCTCTCGGTGCGTAGCCGCCCCTGCCGCGGGTCGGGGGAACCCCGCGCGCTCTGGGAGGTGGCGGAGCTCCGCGGCTCCCACGGCTGCTGCGTCCCCTCATCGGGTACACGTCCTCATAACCGTAGTAGGGATCATCGTAGCCGCCACGGTAGTCGTGGTAATCGTAGCCGTAGTAGTCGTCGTAGTATTCTTCATAGCCGTA
Source organism: Olivaichthys viedmensis (assembly GCA_028565825.1). Classification (NCBI taxonomy): domain Eukaryota; kingdom Metazoa; phylum Chordata; class Actinopteri; order Siluriformes; family Diplomystidae; genus Olivaichthys; species Olivaichthys viedmensis. The sequence continues at coordinate 14,875,351 of JAOUQW010000010.1, read as the reverse complement.
GTAATCAGGCGGGTAAGCGTAGCCTCCGCGGCCACCTCGACCGCGGCCGCGGCCCGGGGGCGGCATGCGAGGTGGGGGGTAATAGTAATAATCATCATACCTGCACAGACAAGGAATGGCAGAGCAACATAAGGGTTTCTGTATTCACCCGTCGAGCGTGTCGAGCGCAATGAGAGGTGCGCACCAAGCTTTCTAAACATACCGTCTTGTTTTACCAAAAGAGGGTTCTTGTACCTTTTTTTTTTCTCTCCACTTTTCCGCGGTTTACGCAATAGGAACCCATAGCGTAATGCTACCGCTAATGTTTGCTCCGTCTGTCTGTGGCCGTTTGCGTGTCTTACCCTGTGTTCCTGCTGGTCTGTCTGGCAGCTTGCCGCTCTTTCCTCTTCTTATCTGGAGGCTTGGCCAAGACTATCTCGATCTCCTCTCCTCCCAGCTCTTTCCCATTCATCTCTTCCATGGCCTGACACACACACACAATTCAACGTGAATAAAAGTGACATTTTACAGAGTATAACATTATTAATTCATAGCGCTTGCCCTTAAAATGATCCTCTCAGTACTTTACCATTAACGGTCATTTAGTGATGTAGACACAAATATATAAATATATATATATCGCATACGGCAAGTTAGTGCATTTTTAAGCACCTTGACAGCAGCGTCCCGCTCCTCAAAGTGAACGAAGGCGTAGTCTTTCAGTTTCTTAACACGTTCCAGTTTCCCAAACTGCGAGAAGGTCTTCTCCAACAACTCCTCTGTGACAGGAGTGGCTAGTTTACGGACAAACAACACCTTGACCTGAGAGAGCAAACACAAGCACACTGTCACAAAATGCATTTGAATTCATCCCGACACCAAATCATTCACCGCTAATCATCCTGCTACACCAAGCTGCTCTGATGCAATCAATCCACACACAGAGGGAAGAAAGGCTTGAACTAACTCACTCCTGTCACACAAAAGCAAGTCATATCAGCAGATTTTGGGTTCTTGGTTTGATTAGATTTCAGCAACAACCCAAGAAATAATCACAGGAATGAACAGTAATCTGATTAGATCATTTTTTTCACCGTCTCAACCTCAACAAACCAACCTTGGCCATGACCTCAGGGTCAGGTTCAGCGACCGGGTCAGCCCACTCCACGGTCACGGGGTTCCCCCACACCTTCACTTTGCCGCTCATGAGGCGGCGGCGGGCCTGTGCTGCCGACTTGTGATCCTCATACTCTAGAAAGCAGAAACCTCGGTTCTTCTTCTTATCGTCCGCCTGCGTGTACAGAATCACTTCCTGTAGACCCTCTGGAACACACACACACACATTTAAACCAAATTAGCTTCACAGCCATTAACTGTATCCAGAGATGGACAAGGACGTTAAACCCTTATTTGGCGACTGTAAAATTAATTGCTGAGAATTTGACAATTGATATTTATGAATCCTCGCATTTTAATCAGGGTTAATGGTGTCGAGATGTACCTTTGGCATTCTAGTAGTTTATTGGACATTCAAAAAAATATTCTACATAGATTTAATTGCTTAAAATTACACGTTCAGGCGTACTTTATATATATATGTAAATAAGAATTTGGTGTGAGGTGTCTGGGTTCAAACCTGTCACTTTGCCGAAGTCCTCCAGGATGCTCTCCCTGGTTTTGTTCTTGGGAATCGAGCCCACAAACAGTCGGTTGTTGGCCACCGAGATGCACACACCCAAATACTTCCCTGGCCTGATCTCATAATTATCACACTGCGAGAGGAAGAAAACGGAAAACTGTTAAGCAGCAAGTCTGCGTTTCCATCAAATAAAAAAAATGTGAGCAGCGTGTCTGAACTCAAAATAAAGAAATAGCAGGATAACATGATTGTTGCATTTCTAAAAAGGTTATCAAATTTGAGATCAAGGAGGAACTGGAGGATGGAAGTGTGTTAGTATCACCAGTTTCACAGCCTCCTGGGCTGCGTCTTTGCTGCAGAAGGTGATGAACGCATAGCCGCGGTTCTGTCCGGACAGAGGGTCCATCATTAACCTCAGGTCCCATATTGGCCCAGCTTTCTCAAACAGCGGAACCAACTCGTCTTCATACAAGTCCCGAGGAATCTTTCCTACAAACACCTACACAGGAAAAAAAACAAGAATTTGTGAGGGTCACAGTCACTGGTAGACATTCAAAGAGCAGAGCTGTGTTCTGTATAAATCTGTCTTATACGTTGCTTTAACAACGCGCATGTGTGTGCGCAAGATGGCCGCCTCGCATATTCCGTGGCCGTTCACAGCGTTGGCTGTGCGCGCTTTCAGACGTTAACGCTAGGCGCTGGCAAGATGCAATAACGTAAATGGTGGAGGCATTATATGATGTGTGCAGCAACCTGAACAATCCATGACGACATCTTAACAATCCTGGAATTTTTTTTATTTGAAGAAGAAAAAGGAATTGGCATTTCGTGCCAACCAGAGACGTTTCGGCACTGACCTAACCCCTAGTGGATACATCTTAGAATCCCTCACACACACAAAAACAGCACACAAGTATGTGAACAAAGCTGCGCACACATACACACAGCTAAAATAAGGTATAATACTGCCTTACAGTGTAGTTCTGTGTTATAATTACATAAAGCTTCACTGAGCAAAGATGAGAGGCAACAACAACAGCAACATCACAAGCTCTTACTCTAGTTCCCTCTCATAGTAAAAGAGACTCGGACTCAGAAAAGGTTACCTCGGTGCCAATGCCAGGCTGTGTGCCTGAGAAAACTGCCTCCGGGGGCGGGCCGCCGTATTTCCTCTGGCCTGTAGTGACATCCAAAGTATAGCCCGTCCTCTCCAGCAAAGCCTGGGGGGCAGGGTGGTGATGTCATCAGCATGAGACAAAACAAACAAGAGTGCAGTTCCTGGACAGGGGGGCAAATTGCTCACCCCCCAAAAAAAAGCAAACGAACAAATTCACCTTTATCTTCGACTCATCGGGCCCCTTTGTGGATTCCTGCACTTTGCTGCCTTGCTTTTCCCGCTGTCTGTAAGTCTTCATGACACCGCATAGGAAAGCGCTCTTATTCTGCAAGACATCACACAGACATTTCAAGATACTCAATGAAGGAGGGCTTTACGTGCAATCTTTAAAAAAAAAAAATCACCATCAAACGTGTGCACTCGGGGTAATGGAGGGAGGACTCACTTGGACGTGGGACAAGTCGCTCTCTTTAAACTGCTGCAGTACAGACAGAGCTCCCTCTTCGTTGAACTCGCGCAGAGCATCGATCGCCCTCTCATCCAGGTCAGCATAGGCCACCAAACCTGCGGCACAAACGCGCACATAGGTATACGCACACCTCATGTACCAGCGCTGGGTACATTTAAAAAGGCATTAGGACTGCAAACAAACTGCTTTAGAACCTAAATCACCCCAAAACACTTCCTAGACATTTAAAAACACAAATTTTTTTTTAGTGATCATGGCTTTCCAAGATGGGAGGGGGGGGGGACACGCTTCCCGGCACGCCGACGTGTTTCTCTACTTAAGAAAGGCACATTTTGACCAATCTTGTGCATCTTGAACAGCTCCGAATTGCTTTCCTCGACACTTGCGGTGGAGCTCTTCATAACCAAGCTCACCAGTCTGGAAGATGTTGTCCAGGCTCTCGGCTACTTTCTGGGGAAGCCCGGCGTCAATTAGCGTCTGGTAGTTCTCGGTGTGCGTGGCCGAGACGTCCATGGGCTCTTCCTCTTCTTTAGCCGGAGCGGAGCTGCCGTTCACCTCAGCAGCCATTCCTCTGAGGAAGAAGACAAGACAGAGACAACACATTAGTCCAAGGCGTCCAAGAGTGCATCACGACAGCCCATTGAGATCACACATCATCAGAGGAAAACACACACACACACACACATCACTGGCGAGTCTAGTCAGCACACAACAAACGGCAGCACCTGCTTTTTTGTGTGTGTTTACTAAAGCCTTGGCTTCACAGTCACACCGGTCCTATGAGGAATTCAGTAAAAAGACTGCAAATGCTTCGCTTTCTTCGTGATTAAAGCCGATGCCACGTCTAATCTCAAAACAAAAGCACGAACAAACGGCGACGATGAACTTTCAGTGTTAAATTGGTGGTTAAAAAAAAGACACAAGACTCTTTCTCCCCCCCAACAATAAGCCCCACTGAACGCAGCGTGCACCTCGGTAGCACCTCGCTAACACACAGCGGCGTTCCCGCCCCCCTCAGGAGAACCTTCGGAAACAAAACCACGTTGCTGCAGGAAGCATAAAGCAGGCGGCGACCGACACATGGCGATTAGATTACTCATAACGGATTTTAAACACACAACGAGCACGGGATGAAACCCAGCGCGCGAGCTAGCACGTTGTGTTGTGTTTAGCTAATCGGTGAGAGAACTGGCGTCATCAACAGCTAAAAAGGTTCGCGAGTGGGGAACGTTCCGTCGTTCCCGCGTCTACCGGAACGTTCCCGCTAAAACGGGGTTGCTAGTCGTTACCTAAACAACGTTCCGCCCACCACCCAAATATAAACTAGCGCCTCACCATGCTAGCTATGCTATGCTATGCTAGCGAAACCGAGCCGGGGGGAAAAAACCCGAAGTCGGCTCATTTCAGGTGTTAAGATTATCGCCGATATTGAGCGAAAAGACTCCCTGGGTGCACGTGCGACAGTAATGGCGGCCAAACACGTACACTTTCTTTTTTTAAAAACAGAAGCGACGACAAGAGGAGCTAGCATACCGGCTAAGTGGTATTAGCATGGCCGCGGCCTAGCCGTAGAAATCCCTTTCCCGAATTCAAATCCGGAGACCGCCAAAAGAAATAAGACGCGGCGCCGTTGAGCGACGCGTCCAGGCTTACCGATGTTCGGTGTGTGGTTGTTTTTCTTTCTTTCCCCACGGGGCGACGACTGCGAAAGGCGATACCGCAACCAGCGCGCGTTCTGTTCGGCACCGCGAAAAGCTCAGACGCGCGAGTTTACCGTGTTTTTACTGCTGAGGGTCTGGGGCTATCCACGAGACACGCGCGCGCGCACACACACACACACACGCGCACGCGCGAGACGAGTCCCCGTCGCTCAACACAACGCCACTTCCTCGCGCGGCCAATCGCGCGGCTCGATTCCAATTCGGCCACGCCCACCTTTTTCCCTAGTCCCTTTCACTTGGCCACTTGGTCGTTTTTTTTTTGTGTGTGTGTGTGTGTGTGTGTGTGTTTTAAAACGATTCCTTTTAATCTAAAAACGTTAAAAAAAAATAATAATAATTTTTAACTCAGCTTTATTAGGTGATTTTAAAAATAAAAAAATAAAAGCGTTGTTACTTTTTTTAATAATAATAATAAAAATAAATAAAAATAAAACCCTGATGAATTCTCTGGGAATAAAGGGGTTAAGTAGAAGTAGGACACTTTATTTTCTCTCTTTGGATTTGGAATTGGAATTGGATTTGGAATTGGAATTGGAATTGCAATTGGATTTGGAATTGGAATTGGATTTGGAATTGGATTTGGAATTGCAATTGGATTTGGAATTGGAATTGGAATTGGATTTGGATTTGGATTTGGAATTGGAATTGGAATTGGATTTGGATTTGGA
>JAOUQW010000010.1:14833565-14849157 GCA_028565825.1 Olivaichthys viedmensis | reverse complement strand
ACACAAACACACGTAACATCAAACAATCAGGCACAAACTGGACAGAAACAAGAGGGCTTTTTAAACACTTACTAATCCCTAAGAAACGACATGCAGGTGGGGACAATCACAAGACGAGACAGGGAATCACAAACACAAACAATGGGCGCGTGGTGCACGTGCGCATGACAGGTAGGGTTAAAATAAATATAGTGAAATAAAATACAAATATAAAAATAAAAATAATACATTTAATTTGTTTTGCGCCTTTCAAGGAACTCAAGGACACATTACAGGGTTATAATGAGAAGACAAAACAGTTGTAGGATGACACCTAGACTTTTGTTGTGTCAGAGAGAGAGAGTAAAGCTGGGGCTGGGAGATTTGGTGAGTGCAGATTTGGTACCAATAAGAAGAATGAATGTCTACTCTGTAAGGCCTGCTCATTGTTTTTTCATATCGCTTATTTATTTATTGATTTATTTAGGGAATAATGCTATTGAAAATGTGTCGATCAAATCTGATACTGCAGGCTATATCTGTAGGATTTCAATAAAAAATATGTTTTTGTAATAAATCATTAGCTAACCATATTCAGATCTAAACAATTTTTGGGGCAGAAATAAGAAAATATGGTAAACCATTTTTAGATGTGAAAAAGTGTCCAGCATGTGTTAAAAATTAGGAAGTGAATGTCAGATACTACTGATTAATTCATTATAATTACATTAATAAAGATAAATAAACAAATAGCACACACACATTCAATATTTTGGTAATAGTGCCCTTTAAAAATGAGAAAAAGAAAGATTAGTATGGAAAAAAACTCTTTGGAGAAACCATGGACGGAGCAAAATAATAGTCCCAAAAGCCTAAAGTATCAAATCTGATACAACAAAATTATCTTGTTTGCAAAAATAAAATGTTGGTTTTCACTTTTTTTTTCATACAATGGGGCCAATGAAATGTTTAATTATGAATTATGAGAATATTCTATTCTATTCTAATATTTGAAAAGGTTTGTCATGTACCGGGCTTTAGAGGGTTAGGCTGCACTAGTTAGGCCTACCTGAGCAATCAGATCATCTTAAAAAAGTTACGTTTATGTCGCTCTACTGTACTAAACAGTTTTGTCTCTTCTTTTCATACCTCTCTGTCTTTCTATCCCAGTCACGGGCTACCTATCCTGAGGCTCACAAGCTCTCCTGCCATCCTGAGGTCTAGAAGCTCCTGCTCCAGTCCTGAGATCTACAAGATCCTGCTCCCGTCCTGAGGTCTACAAGCTCCTGCTCCAGTCCTGAGGTCTACAAGCTCCTGAGGTCTACAAGCTCCTACTCCTGTCCTGAGGTCTACAAGCTCCTGCTCCAGTCCTGAAGTCTACAAGCTCCTGCTCCTGTCCTGAGGTCTACAAGCTCCTACTCCTGTCCTGATGTCTACAAGCTCCTGCTCCTGTCCTGAGGTCTACAAGCTCCTGCTCCTATCCTGAGGCTCACAAGCTCTTCGACCATCCTGAGGTCTAGAAGCTCCTGCTCCCGTCCTGAGGTCTACAAGATCCTGCTCCAGTCCTGAGGTTTACAAGCTCCTGCCACAGTCGTGAGGTATACAAGCTCCTGCCACAGTCGTGAGGTCTACAAGCTCCTGCTCCCGTCCTGAGGTCAACAAGTTCCTACTCCCATCCTGAGGTCTACAAGCTCCTGCTCCTGTCCTGAGGTCTACAAGCTCTTGCTCCAGTCCTGAGGTCTACAAGTTCTTGAGGTCTACATGCTCCTGCTCCTGTCCTGAAGTCTACAAGCTCCTGCTCCTGTCCTGAGGTCTACAAGCTCCTGCTCCTATTCTGAGGTCTACAAGCTCCTGCCACAGTCCCGAGGTCTACAAGCTCCTGCTCCAGTCCTGAGGTCTACAAGCTCCTGCTCCCGTCCTGAGGTCTACAAGCTCTTGCTCCAGTCCTGAGGTCTACAACCTCCTGCTCCCGTCCTGAGGTCTACAAGTTCCTACTCCCATCTTGAGGTCTACAAGCTCCTGAGGTCTAGAAGCTCCTACTCCTGTCTTGAGGTCTACAGGCTCCTGCTCCTGTCCTGATTCCATATAACCTTGAACTCATCTGATATGATTCTCAGTGCTGGCCAGAGAAGGATGGGCTCTCCCGCTTAGTCTTGGTTCCCCCTAAGTTTTTTTCCTTTCTTTCTGTCGCCCTTGGCTTGCTCACTAAGGGTTAAGGCACTAATAATGTCTGTAAAGCTAATTTATGAGGTGGTATAGAATTTTAATTGATGTCATAAAAATAGTACTATGAATATCATGCACCAAAGTTAACTTTGCATCTGGAAATTAAGAACCATAACATTTTATAATATAGATTTTTTTTTTATTAGAAAAAAGACATTTATCTTGTGCTCTGAAAACTGTACATGTGGAAACAATGAAAATAAAAGAATAAGGACATGTAAAAGACACAAACAGTTAGGACTTTGATCACCTGTACCATGAAAGACTGCAACAGGAGGGAAGGTTATTGGCACACAGGGCTACAGTGTTTCAAAACACAGGACAATACAGAGGACCAATGTTCAGTTATTCAACAATCAGGGGGCATCAAGTAGAAAACCGAGTATATTTACCTGAAACATAGTCGATAGTCTATTATTCTTCATATATAATATCTCTATTTTTATCCCCCAAATATTGATCACAGGACTCAAAGTCATGTGCTTTCATTCATCACATCCTCATGGAGAAATAATAGTTGCTAATACAGTCCTTAGACAATGTTATCATAAATGTCTCTATATGCTCTATAAACATGGTACAAAATTTCCAAAAATAAAAAACATCTGCCATGGGTCTGACATCACCCTTGCTTGAGCATCAAGTGTCCGTCATCATATTGCGCTTTAATTATTCGCTCTCTCTTTGCACAATGTGAGAGTCCGTTTGCAGTCTCTATAGCTGGCACTGTGGAAGTTCTGCTGGAATTCAGCGGAGAGCAAGAACAGCCTCGGTCTACATGTCAGGTCCAGTGCTAGGGTCCTTGAGGTTATAAATATCTTTTCTTTTTGTCCAGTTCACAAGGCTGTAGAAAGAGCTGATGATGGAAATGGAGGGAACACAAATATTGAGATGATCCAACGGGGCATTCAGCAGAGGACAAATAGTGTTTTTATCCTTTAGGTGTCCACATGCCACAGGCACTCAGCCTTTGGTACCCAGAGCGTGCCCTAGGCTTGCTTTAGGCGTAGCGATAGTGTCATGCAAGTGGCCATGTCACGGGTTTGAGCATCTCTGTGAAGCCACGCCTCCACTCCCTCTACTCTGTGCTCTCTCATCATGTTCCTCATGTAGGTTTCGAGAAAAGGTGGGATGTTTCATAATATACTTTAAAAAAATTAAAACTTCACAGTTGGTTGTAACAGATTATGCTTAGAAAAATAAACTCCACAGTTGGTGGTAACAAAGACAAATACAAGTGGGTAACAAATTACAACAAAGGAGGAAACTTAATCTCATAAATATAAATTATAATAATATTGGTAACAATAACTATAACACATAATAACAATGATGATATTAATGATAAAAATAAAGATTTCAGCTCTGACATTCCTATTCAAGCCTTGAGTCCAGGAAGTTATGCTGAGCCACTCTCAATAGAGTTCGGTGGAAGAGTCTGTAATAAGCTCTGGAGAAGCAGCGCTACGCGAAGCAATAAAAAACAATGACCACAGCGCAAACAGTTGGCAACATGCGTCCGTCCACCTCAGGGTGAAAAAACAGCCCAATGGCTGCTGGGAAGTCACTCGGTGCCAGTTTTTCTCTCACAGTGAGAGCTGAGACACTGGAAGAGGTCGTGCTCAAGCGGCCGAGCGACCGGTCACCCTTTCCTTGCAGAAGTCGAATGAAAGACTGAACGAAAGGCACAGGCATGAAGACCACACCTCTCCTGGACCAGACGGAAGAGTTACAGGGCGGAAAAAAATGAGAACCTCATCATGCCCAGAGGAGAACCAAAGCCACTTCATCAGATCCATCCATCAGGCCTCCTTTGCTCTTCCTCCCCTTCCTCCTCCTTCATGTTAACATTAACATTACTGCCTGATAACTAAAGCCTGAGGCTACACAAATTCGCTACTACACAACCCGGTGCTTTTCTTTCCCCGTTCTTTCCCCTTCTTAATTCTTTGGATGTCAGGACATGGTTTTTGGTTCTCTCTCTCTCCTTCAACCTTACGCTCTATTCATCTTTCTCTACTTCCCAAATTTCCCTTCAGATTCCGCCCTCTTTTTTACTCTCCCTCTTCTTTCCCAAACCAAAAGGAGCCAGGGTGTACAGGATAATAATTTTTTTTTTTTGGTAAGGCCCTCACACTTCTGTCTGCAGGTCAATGATGTCCTGGCCCACCAGAGGAATGGCGGTGCCAGGCTTCTCCCACTCCACACCGGGCATCTCCAAGGGCGATGCCGCCAAAGGCTCTAGCTCCTTCCGCACCCATGATGGCGGTGAGGCCTGCGAGCGGGGCATACTCTCCCACGAACGCTCGCCCGGGGCCTGCTGCTTATCCTGAAAGAGAAAACATGAGATATATTAGAATGGGTTAGGACAGCAATCTGAACAGTCAATGTTGCTGCTTTTATAATTTTCCCTTATGTTCTGTTCGACCATTTTTTGCTGGTGCTACAATCAACTGAATAATAATTTCCACTTGATTTCTTTGTGACACCACTGAAACATCCATCAAAAGGGAACCAAATATGTTTTCACTACGGCATTGCTAAGATGGGAAATAATGTTTCCCCTAAGCTGGGCTGTTAATGTTCTACATCCATTAATCTAACAGGACGCAGAGCACAATGTAACAGAGGTTAATGCGTTTTGCAGAAGCACAATGATCATGTCCATATAACAGCTATTAACAGGCTACTGTTAGTGCCGCAGAGCAGTGAAGTGAATTGAATAAACTTTATTTTCCCCTAAAGAGGTAACTGGTCCTTTTCCGAAAATAAGGACACTTACGCTGTGGCTCGTTTTGTCGCTTCCCGCAGAAGACACGCTCCACCTCACAGACTGCAGAGAAGAAGAAAAAAAGAGTCTTTAACACAACTTTTTGGAAAGTGGAGAAGGTAAAATGAGGTCTCAGAATTTCTATTTTCTGCCTGTTCTAACACTCTCACACACTCTCTCTCCCCACCTCTCCCTCTCCACAGGAGCAAATTAAGATGAAAGAGAATGAAGGTGGAAATAGAGATGTGAGTGCAAATGCCAGATGGCTGCACTTAATGGCAGCCTGACAAGATTCATGATAAACAGTTTCTGATGCAGCACTATCCTTTGTACTACTAAAAATTCAGGACTACTCTGTAACCACATCCTCTCATCTATTCACATTTTATTGTTTGCCTGCTGATTGGGTGTCTTACCTTGCTGTCAGAAGCAGGCGACTCTCTGTCCTTCTCAGCGTGATGTAATTTTCGGTTGAGGTCCTGGAACATGTTCTGATGGCGCTTCCGCGTATGCATGATCTTCTACATGGAGCAGAGGACAGAACAAAGAGGGTTAGAAAATACTGAAAAACCTCTTATATTGATATATTCTTCATGAGGTAAAAGAGCTTTATATTCTATAATACATTTTATCCTATGTGGTTTCTCAACCCAGAATTTGAGTTATGACTTTATTCTCATTAATTATTAATTGAGAAAAGATCACATCCAACAAAGGCTGTAATTCCTCTCAAAATTATTTTGCTTTACAAAGGCACAGACTTTCATTGGCATAATATTGTTGCTGCCGTGCAGGTGAGTTATGAAGATGTAATTACCTCAAAGTCAAGCTCAGCATAACGAGATTTCTGCCTCTGCGATGTGGGAATTGGAGGAGAGGAGGGAAATGAAGAAAAGAAAGAAACGGAACAAACATTAGTCAAAGGCTTTGATTTATGAGCCAATTGGTACAAATGGTGTTCTTTGGGTTGTAAATGTTAAATCTGCATTACAAAACAATATTAAAATAAAGGTAGTAAAAAATATCACTTTTGCTAATAAACCAATAACGAATAAAAGCTAAAGGGGTTGTTTAGCCTTATGTAACTCACTAATATCTATGTTAGCAATTTTCTACAACTGTTATGCAGCAATTATATTTCCACTCACCCCCTCGCTGACTTCCAGTGAGCTCATGGACAGCGTAGAGATGGTCTCACTCTTCGACATCATGGAGTTCATGGAGTCGAAGGTGTCGCCCAGCAGGCTGGTGACGTGGCTCTCGCTGGAGATATTGTGCACGTTCTGCAGGGGCGAGTCACGCTCTGAATACGAGACACTGGTGCGGTCGGCGGGCACCGGCTTGGTGGCGTATGCGGCCTGCGGCTCGGCAAACCCGCTGCCCAGGTGCATGATGCGCGCCTGGGGTAGCTGCTCCACACTGATGTTGTACTTAGCGGAGGAGATGTCGTCCTTGGGCTTTGAGCGCAGCGTGGACGTGGTGTTGGGCATCAGCATGTAGCCGCTGGCGTCGGGAGCGCAGCATTCAGCCGGCACATGCACCAGCCCAGGGTCCATCTGCGTGAAGATGTCGCTGTCGCACACGTAGACGGGTTTGGCACAGGGCGGCTCACCTCCGCGCCCCTTATCGCGCCGCAGGGTCAGCGTGTGGCTGGAGTAGTCGGGCATGGGCGGCAGGTGCGCCTTGGAGCTGGGCTTTGAGGGCAGTGTGTGGAAGTTGGGACCCATGGGCAGAGGCAGCTGGGGGAGGGGCATCTTCTCCTCCGACGAGCTCTTCATGCCACCTGAGAAAAGTAGTTCGTGGTGAGATGACGCATTTTAACACGCTGCTCTAGAAAAGCATGTAAATCTGTGTAGGGCTGTCAGAACGTATTTCATTAATTACAAGTTTTTTTTTAGAATATTTACATATTCAAAGGCAAAAAGTCGAAGTTAAGTCGCCTCATGAAAGTCTACCGAAATACGTGCTTTCTAAACATTTTGGCTTAATGGCCCGTGCTTGAAGTCATTAGGCTACTTTCTATGGTTCATGCTAGCGCTACTGCTAATGTTCATTCTGTCTGTGGCAGCATACAATTAGAGGCTCATTAATATTCTAATGCATTCAGATACCTAAATCTTTTTTTTGACAGCCACAGTGAGTGTGAAGATAACAAAATATCTATAGTTAAGCTGTTAAGCTGGTAATCTCACCTGGTCTGTTTGAGTCACCATCTTTTTCAAATTCACCCTGTGAGAGAGAGAAAGCAGAGGGGGGAGGAGGAAAATGATTAAAATCAAAATCAACAGCTATTTGCAATTGCTGCAGGTCATCATGTAAAATGCATTAGAATGCTAATGCTGCTTACTAAGTTAGCACTGAATGTGTGTGTGTAAATCTGTGTTTATCTTTGCGTGTGTGCGTGTGAGACTCACCAAGCGCTGCGTGTGGCCATTCTGCAGAGAGCTCCCAGAGTCACCGTTCCCGTCATCCTTGTGATCGACTACGCGACATTTCACAGCCTCTTGAACCTATAACACATACACACACACATTTAGTAAATGCATTAGCATTATATATTTCATACCGTGCAGTGAGTGTGTGTTCTATAATGATTATGTTTGCTGCCGAGCGTTTGGGTCTCAGGCTCACCTCTCGGCGCAGGATGCAGTGCACCATGACAATGATGAAGCCCTCGAGCGAGTCGAAGACGGCGAAGAGGATCTGGAAGAGGGCAGAGCGGCGGTCTGTGATGGCCAACACGGCCGACATCCAGGTCAGAGCCAGCAGGGGGAGAACCACGCACGAGCTCCACAGCGACGCCCTGCAGGACGCAGCAGGAACCCCAGTTAACCACAGCTGATGTGTGTGTGTGTGCGTGGTAAATTTAGCCACCAGACTCGATTCAATGCTTATTCGCTGTATTCAGAACTTCTTCTGGATTAATGAACAGGGCTGCACGATTAATCACATTTAATCGTGATTTTTTAAAATCATGTCTTCCTTTTAATTTAACATAATTGATTGTGATATTTGGATTTTATTGATTCTGGTGCCCTATATCGAGAGCTCCCCATCCATCCATCCATCTGTTTGTCTAATCGCATTTCTATTAAGCATTTAAAATAGATGCGACTGATTTAATGCGGCTAAGAAGCAGCCTTAATTATTTTGATTGAACACTACTATTTTGTTCCTGAATCGACTGAATAATTGTAATATGTAATCATGATTTCAATATTGAGTTGAATAATCGTGATGTTCATTTAACTGTAAATGTCTTACCCTGCTCTCTCCTTCAGCTTCACGTCTGTGATCCCGTCCTTCGACACGAGCTTATTAAAGACCAGAATACCAATCACCATGTTCACCTGAGACACGCACAAAAGCACACAGTGAGGTCTACAGCAATACCAAGGCACGTTCGCATGTCTAAATGCCTGCTACATGAATGTGATCTGTGTAAGATAGTGTGTGTGTGCTTTCATTTACCAAGACGACAGCAGCTGCAGGTCCAACAAATGAGTACAGAAGCCCTCCTTCAAGAGACAGCCAGCAGCTACAGGACAAAAGGAAGCATTTAGTGACTTGGAGAAAAACCAGAGGAGTGAAGGATAGAGGAAGTGCACAGAGAGAGAGAGAGGGAGAGGGAGAGAGAGAGAGAGAGAGAGAGAGATATGGAGAAATGGAAGTGCAATACTCACTAGTTGACTGTGCCGTATCCCTTGGCCTTTGTGAAGCCTACAGAAATCGCCACGACGAGTGCGGGCAGACCCCAGCCCAGGCACAGGAAACGCTTGCGGATGATGCGGTTGCGCAGGCGACCAGTCACAGCCATATATGACTGCCACGCCTCCGTCAAAACCCAGCAGAAAGAGGAGAGGAAGAAGAAATGGAGCAAGGCTGCCACCAGGGAGCACATGACCTGAGAGAGAGAGATTAAAAGAAAGGGGGTTAATGTTTATATATATTGATATATTAAAATGAATATAATACAAATATAATAGTGGTTCAAATAACATTAAGGATGTTTAAATAAATTTAAAAAAAACTTTTTTTCAGCCAGACCGAATTATAGTCATTATTTTAATATTTTAAGGTGTTATTAATTAATTTTATTATATTTTTTTATATGATTTGTAGCAACCTTCCTAGATTTACAGTTAATTCATTAATGATTGTAATTTATATTTTCAAAAATAAATTCTTCTAAATTTTCTATTTCTTTAATGACTCACAATGAAAAGTGCTATTTAAATAATATAATATTTAACAAAGACGAATCATTATATAAAATATTATTAATATTAAATATATGACACATATTAATGATTGTATTAAATACACCAATTTAATGCATTATTATATTTTGTAATTTTTTTCTTTATATTAAATACAAAACACAATGTACTAGAGGACACTGGGTAAGGGTGATGTCATACCTTGTTGCGAGCCTGTGTTTGACCAATCAGGATGAGAGCGTTGGAGCAGATGATTGACAGGCAGAAATTGATAAGGATGACGGAGCGCTCAGAGCGGATGTACCTGAGGGAAATACATCAATTAATCAATTAATCAATCAGTGACTATTGAGCTTACGTAATTAATACCAGTGTGTGTACCCGTGTGTGTGTATGTGAATGTGTGTGTGTGTGTGTTCTTACTTCCACACTGAGACATAGATGATGATGAGCAGCAGCAGCGTGAGGGATGAAACGCCACATCCCACGATCATCGTAACCGATGGCAACAGATTCTTATCCATGTTCTAGAGAGGAGAAGACGCAAAATGTTTAGCTATCGCACACACACATACACACATACATACACACACACAGACACATACAGCTATTATTTCAGGCAGCATGACTGGCAGAAGTAGGGCAGCACTGAGGAAAGGAGAAATGAAGGTGAAAGAATAAAGCAGAGAGTGTGTGTACAGGCAGGCACGTGTGTGTGTGTGTGTGTGTGTATTCTGCAGGGGCCAGGTGGACTAATTCTCACCTATGCATGAATCAGTGTTGTTCGTGGGTGGAAGCTAAATGCCCATTTTGTGCCAGCGGGCAGGTCTGGACACACACACAATGATGAGAGTAGACACAGCATGTGTGGGTCTTTAATAATAATAATAATAATAATAATAATAATAGTAAGCCCTCATACCCAATAGGAAAGATTGGTACGGTCTCTCAGAGCCCAGATCAGACAAAACACAGCAGACTGATCTTCTCATTTTGGTTTCCGATTACATTCCAGAGGAAAGGTTGTTCTTTTTGCAAATAGCTGATTTATCAACTGTTGTTTAAACCTCGGTATATTTTGGCAGGCTGGTCTTCTGCACCTCAGACATGTCTATACAGCACGAGTGTATTCTCATTATTTCAGAATGGCATCACTTGCCAGCAGATTTCCATTTTAATAAGGTGCATTGTTAAATTATGGTTTGTTCATGGACCTTTTTCCTCCTTTTACTTAAAAGACTGCATATATAATATTTTTAATTATTATTTCCATTCTATGTTTATTGTTATGCACCAACATACCAAAGCAAATTCCTTGTATGTGAAAACCCACTTGGCAATAAACCTCATTCTGATTCTGATTCTGTTTTGAAACAGTGGATAATTTTCCATTTCACAAATTTGAGAGTGCGTAAAGCTGTAAAATAAGAAAACTGCAAAATATGAGGAACAATGGAACCCTAAAAAGGATTTGGGGAGAACCCACTTCATACGAGACATGCATTTAGTGCGGATACATTTTACGAATGTGCAATTATATGGCCTGGTCATTGTTATTGGGTCTTTTTTAATGATATTTTTCATGAATTTGTAGTAAATTTGATAAGATTTATAGTTACTTCATTGATATGCTTTATCATAAATACTTTTAAGCTTTTCTATGTAGAGATTTTGGACTCAAAATAGAAAGGTACACTATAAATAAAGATTATTTATTATAATTATTATCATATAAGGCATGCGCCAATATCCATGAATGAAATTTGCCATGCTGTTTCGGGTTGTGTAACTCTCAGCATGTGTGTCTGCGTCTCTTCTTAAGCCCTCAAACAGTTAAGACAGTTACGATTGGCACGTTCTCCCAGAGTCGAGAAAAAACACTGCGTAAAATTACTGCAGAGGAACCGAGAAAGTGATCTCAGTTCCTGCTGTTTCTCCCAGAAATGTTAAGACAGTGTGGGATAGCTAGTGTGACCCAAATACGAGTCAGGCCGCTTTCGCCCTTGAAAGATGGAATGTTTGTCTGTCAGACAAGAAAAGCCCCCCCCAGAAAATCAGGACAAGGATGCCGCAGAGAATAGTGAGTGTGCTACTGAATGTCCTGTTACTCAAACGAGATGGACTGGTTAAGGACATTTGAACAGTTCGTTTTGCTGGAGGAAGCAGAGCGCATCGCATAGGAGATGAACATCATCTCGTAATGCGGGCGTCTGCTCTGCTTCCTCTCCTTCCTCTGCTCCACGGATTCATTGCTATGTCTCCAGTCAGATAGATGTATGGGATGTGGTTCCGTGATGTGTAGTCATTCTATTAACGGTGTGTGTGTATGTGTGTGTATGTAAAGAATACATGGCTAATTCATTCTATAGGAATGCTGAACCTATGATGAAGGAGGGGGGATGTTGTTGTTGCCTGTAGCTGCCTTTCTCTCAAATCTAATTAAAATCGAATCAAATCAGATCAATAAAACACAACAAGAAGACAAAACATACAAAGCAGACGAAATGAACAAGCAGCCACACTTTCTTTCATACATCTCTTCTATGGCTCTTAACCAGAATCTGAAATCGATGAACACCCGTCATACACAATAAACTGCGTGGCTATACAAGACGTGTGTGTGTGTGTGTGTGTGTATTAGTGTTTTGAAGGCCAACGGTCTTGTTTTTCCTCCCCTATCTCTCGGACAGCTCCATCAAACACTGGCGCTGCGGATGCCGTTGCCAAGGAAACAGGAGAGCAAGATGCTTTAGGGGCAGTGAGGCAGCCTCCAATCAAATGAGGAGGAGAGCAGATCTGCACGGCTCTGCGCAAAAAAACAAAATGCGGCCATCCTTTTTCTTTAAGGGGGGAAAAAACCCCTAATGTTTCAGAAAACGCAGGCTGAAATGAATGCACATGTATATTTGTTCGATGAGGTAATCATGTGCAATATTAGCCTACAGGCCTCTTAGTAACCAAAACGTTAGGGGAAAAAAGAAATACAACATAACAGAAGCTATGGCCAGGTTTTAAAAGGTCCATAACAGAGAAGATTAATATCAGCCTCTTGATCAGACTTGTCCTTTTTTTTAAAATCAATAATCGATCAATAACTAATTGTATAAATACTCTAGAAGCATGCAGACACATCTACATGAATATATGCATTAATTAATGAACCTGCACCACTGAGAACAAAAGCGTCATTTTGCATTAACCGGTTTTCAACTGTAAAGTTGTATTCTGCTACCGATCAACAGTCAACAACGCCGCGCACACACACACACACACACACACACAAACACACGTTCCCACACAAATGCAAGTACAGTGGACTCACCGATTCTGGGTTCGGCCGCGCTAAGATGGCGAACGTGGAGAGAGCGTCGCACGCGCACCTGGTCCTGCCTGAGTCGAGCGCGAGCGCTCTGCAGCCGCGCACAGACCACGAGCCCAGCAGTGACTCGCTGAGAGAGAGAGAGAGAGAGAGAGAGAGAGCGAGATGGAGAGAGAGAGAGCGAGAGAGAGAGAGAGAGGGAGAAACAAAAGGCGCGTTTCAGAGATCTTGCACTGCAAAATGAACCCTCTGGATTTTTCCGCCTCTCTCCGCGCGCGCGTTCGACATGAAATGGGTCTCAGTGGTAAAGAAGGGGACAGAAAAAAGACTGAGAAAGAGAGAGAGAGAGAGAGAAAAAGAGGCAGAGCAACAGAGCTGAGCAATGCTATTAACTCTCAATGATTCAATGCATCTCAGACTATTTGGGTTCGGTTTAGATCTTGGAATCATAAACACCGCACATTTTCGCGCAATCATAAATAAGAAAAAAATCATTTGTGAGTGTTGATTACATTGTTATTAGCCTCCTAACCATCTATTAGCAGCTGAAGCTAAAATAAAATTTGGTCCAATTATCTAAGATGACGTTTAATTTCTATATATTAATTCAAATCAATTTTGGCGTTACAGGTCATAGAAGGCAGCACAAAAGAGTTGTTTGTCAGGTCACATGACCACATCCACAGAGTATGAATAATGTCTGGTGTTTACTCCAAGCAGCCAAAATGTCTCCCAGCTCTCTCTCTGTCTCTCTTTCTCTGTCTAAGAGATGATGTGGTTGCCATGGCACTCTTGGCAGTGGAGATGGCGGGCAGCAAAGGGGAGTGGATGTCAGCTCACATGACCACACAGTGTCGGCCGATGAAGCCTCGGAAATGGCACAAGGCACGTATGGGAATAAAAGAAAGCTCGGGAAGGTTGGATGAATGGATGGATAGACGGGAGGCGGTGATGGTGCAGTGTGCACGTTTCCTGTGTGCACTTCCAATGAGTGTGTCTGCTCTGAGCTCGCCTAATCTGCAGAAATTCAATCACATCCCTCAGGTGGCCTAGCTCTCTTTGTCCTGCCCTGGAAAGCAGGATCATCAATAACTCTCCCTTCACCTAGTTTCCTCTCTTGCTTTGTGTAGGTATGTGTTGGCGTCCAGGCCAGTGTATGGACGATGAAAGAGTTTCAGTGTTCGTCTTGGTCACGAGTGCACGTGTGAGGATTCATGTAAATGCAAATGGTCCACCTGCAGTGTGGACGGCTGGGATGCCATAGTTTCTATGGGCGCACATAATATGTATGTGTCTTTGTAGCCTCCATAAAAGTTCTAGCAGCATTTTTTAAATGGCTTTTAAATATCTTTCTTTTATCTATCTATATCTCTGTCTTTTGGTGGCAGTGTTTATTATAATAGGCCTCTATTACTACTGTTCCTACCCAGATACCCAGTGAGTAATGGCCCAGCGCTGGTACACACTTTCCACTTTCATCTGGCACATATACTGCTGTGGAATGATGGCTCTGAGCTCACTTGAATCTGTCTGCTAGAACAGCCAAAACTCAACCTTGGTCTCAGGCATGATATGGACCAGAAACTACAGGTGCACCAATTTCAGCCCAAAATTTAAATGCTGCACTTTGGCCCACATTCCAAATGCTGTGAAAACACTTAAATGTGGCTGCTTAATGTTAATACACTTGCCATTGTCATAACTGACACTTATTTGCCTAAACCACATTTTTGTATAAACCACATTTGGCCTGGAATAATCTGCTATGTGGGTACAGTTGTCAGGAAAGAGGTGTGTGGATGACTTGGATGTCACTGTGGCACACACATGGCACTGGGGGCTGATGAGTGTGAATGCCCTTTGTTGCTGTGAAAGGCCAACTTGCCTGTTAAATTCAGGGCAGGCGCACACTCATTCATAGACACTTTTGTGTGCACATGCACAATCTCCCACGCGTGGAAAAATCACAAGCTACAGAATTAACACTTACGTTTCACTGTCGTCCCAGGCGATGCATGTCTCATTGATGGTGTCCTGCAGAGAGAGAGAGAGAGAGAGAGAGAGAGAGAGTGAGATTAGATGGGTGCCATCGCTGTACGTGTTATGTCTCATTCTAGGGTGCTGGAACATTTTCTAGAGATCCTGTGTCTGTGTCTCTTTTATTTAGGAGGCTTCATGATGTTACTCACATTGTGCAGGTGAGGAAACTCGATCTCCACCGGTGTAGACACAAAACCAGGGTTCGGTTTCACGGTGACCGTGACAACCTTAGAATTCAGCAAGGTGCTGTTGCTGAGGAGAGAGATAACTCTGTTAGCATAATGTGAGAGAAGTGTAAGTGTGATTTCTCTGTGAATAATATAGTGCAGCAGACTACGCAAAAGCATTGTGTGTGTGTGTTTGGGTGCTTGCACACCTTTGCACAGACAGGATAGGGCCCAGATTTCTGTAGAGAATAATGCCAGTCACAAAGCCGGTGCTCTCTTCAGCATCTGCAAACAGATCCAGCAAGGATTCACATCATTACAAATGAGAACTATTGGGAAATACGTCTGTACTGTATATACACAATTGCGTGGGTAAGAGAGAGTATGTATGTACCTGGCACATCCAGACTGAGGGCGTTACGAGACACTACGATTTTCTCGTCCAAATTGCGGACCCACTCCATCATGCCTCTCCATCCCTTCATAGGGAAGGTCACATCTGAACTCACGGTTTTGGGATGCTTCTGGATGCTCAGCACTGCGGGCCAACAAGAAAAAAATAAAAGAGTCACCGAAATGGACTAATGACAGAAATATGGGTCCGTGCCCCTTGAATATCACACGAAGGTCATGAAACAACCGTCTTGCCACTGCCAACTCACCAAAGTTCTCGGTCATCTCGTAAATGTCTTGAAAGTCTCTCATCTGCTTGCCGATCATGTCGATGAACTCCTCAATCAAACTGAAGAGCTGCTTAATGTTCATCCCCATCTATGAATAAGATATAAAGATGATTCATATGAACCTATGTCATTTTCATATCGCACCCTACGAGATCTGAAAATACCTTTTTTGAAACTTTTCAATAACG
>JAOUQW010000010.1:14797602-14812628 GCA_028565825.1 Olivaichthys viedmensis | reverse complement strand
GTCCGTCCTGTGTTGTCTCCTGTTGTTTGTGTGTCAGCACACCTGTCGCGGTGTGCTCAGTCTAGTATGTTTAAACCGTTTTTGTTTCTAAATAAAGAATGTTGTTTAAAGAAAGCGGCTTCGTGCTTGCGTCCGCGCACCCCCGGAAACACATCGTGACAGGTAGCTGTTGTGCTACAGGTGTCACAGCTCAGTCCGCCCCTACACCTAGTTTTCCAGCGGTCTGCGTTTCCAGCTTACTAACCCCATTCCTCATTAAATCAGTGTATATAAGCTCTGTTAGACTATGCCCTCCTTGCAAAGTCTTGCATTTATTATAGTGTGCAATTCCAAGCCCTATCTCTAGTGTGTTTAATTATTTCATTATTGACTCCAAAGCAGCCTGTTATGTTGTTGTTTTTTACTCATTGCCTATTTATCGTTTATGCCTCTGGGTTGTGGACTATGTTTAAAACTTTAATAAACACATTCAGTGATTTTACCCTTAGCCTCGCATTTGTGACAATAGTAGAGACTTTGTTATTTGGTGGGAACTGGCAGTGACTGAATTGGGAGAAAATAGGTAAAGATAAAAACAAAAAAAGAGGAGAGAGAGATTGTATGGAAGGAGAAAAGTGAGAAGTGGCAACAGAGTGCAGAGGCCTTTTCCTTCAGTGATAATGTGTTAGTAACAATGTAATAACTATGTTATTGACATGTAATTATCAGGAATGATTTATGGGCTGCCGTTATTGAAAGACTAATCTAGTCGACCTAGTCTAAATGGATGCATGATGGGTTATAGAAGCATATTAATGGGGGTTCAACCTTTAACAATGTCAGCATTAGGTTTTAGTCCAAGTGCATTTAGGCAATTTGATGACAGGACTCGCCCAGTGTACCTTGAATCTACTATCATGGACCGCCCCCTTACGTATACACACACTGTCACCCACAATACACACGCCCACCTCTATCATTTACAAAGCTGTGATGTGCTCCCTGGCGTCTAATTATATCTTCACTCATTTACACTGGCGCTACTTTTGGACCCGTTACACACGCCACTGGTTTTCCACAGTGATAGACGAATGACAATAACGCAATATGACATCAGAGTCGTTGCTAAATATCTCCCTTCTCCCTTTATCCTTGCCTCGTCCCAGTTATGTGAACAGATTCTTTATATTTGTGGGTACGCAAGGATTTGTAAAAGGACTTTTGAAGGACTGAGATGTAGTAGATTTTTAATGGGCAAACATAATAAGGCTGCTTTCTTGTCATTTCTCTCTCACACACACACACACACAGGCTAAAATAAGGCCGTTGTATTATTATTATTATTTTTAGATCATGGACGGAGAGAGAAAAAAATCTGCAGGGCTGAAAGCAGCTGTTGCTAAGTTGAGGCAGAAAAATAAAGTAAAAATAAAATGCAATGACGCTTCAGAGCAGCAGGGACGCTTCCTGGAACACTCATCGGAAAAAATAAAAATAATAAGGGAAGGGGTGATGAAGCAGATGTAAAAAAAGAAGGGAGGAAGGGTTGAAAGATGCAAAAAATATAAGTGAAACACCTTTTCTGTTACTTTTGTGTAACACATTCAACACCTCAAGCCTCTGTGCAAATACTAATAACCCTGTATTAAATTGAATATACGTGTGTGTGTGTGTGTGTGTGTGTGTGTGTGTGTGTGTGAGCTGGTGGAGTTCATAGGGTTCGATAATGAGGTCGTGAATGAATTTGAATGGGGTGTGGAGGGAGAACAAGATGAATATGGTTTGACGTTTTCTATAATGACCTGTTGCCAGGAGTCTCAGTGTTCCAGCTCCTTCTTTCTGCCTCCCACCTTCTAACGGTCACGTTCATCATCATATCACACACACACACACACGCACACACACATTCACTCACACACATTCACTCACACACACATACCGTCCCCTATGACTGTTCAACAGTCGCGATGACGCATACAATAACGCTCCACAAAAATGAAGATGAGCTTACACATTTTAACACACACACACACACACACACACACACAAACACACTGTGCTCTTCATGACACTTCCCCCTGTTCCTCAGTTCTCAGAACCCAAATGTCACCTCGTGGAAAAATGTCAGAGGGGTTACAAAATGGAGGGAAGATTCAGGCCTTCTGCCTTGGTGTGTTTCTATCATACAGATGGAATAATTTTTCCGTCTGCAGTGGCTGCATTTTACGTGCAAAGGTTTTCAACATTCCGAATGAATTTATTCAGATTATAGATTTCGAAATGAGGTGTTTATACACAGTATTCTTTCTAAACTCGACAAGTTATTAAAAATCTCTGTTTACATGCACGTGGTAAAACTGAAATGTTTTTCGTAAACTGTGGATTTTAAGGTAATCATGTATTATTAGTGATATAATAGGACATTGAACAGAAAAGGGTCATCCCATTGGTCACTGTTCTTGAGGGTCTGGTCTAAAACTTTTCCTGTTGAAATAGTCAGGGCTTTAAATGAATTATCTCTCTTTTCTGCTCTTGTTGTCCTCTATAGCCGTATCCACTGCTTTCCTGAGGTAATAAAAATACTCTCTCTCTCTCTCTGTGCTACATGTAATGTATCTGTAATGCAGTTTTCAAAAGGAAAATCTCAGATCAGAGTTTTCCTCAGTGCATCACACGTCACACGTTGTTACCATGACAATGACAACTGTGTGAGTTCTGTCAGAATGTAATAAGTAGCTAACATTAGTTATTTTGTTGCTTGTGAAAACCTTTGAAAACCTGAGCAAATGCAAAATTTGTGAGAATTTAAACGAGCGATTGTGATGTGCTTGGATTTTGTTCTGTTTCATACGATTTAAGTTGTAGGAAACGGTGTGAACGCTAACCCCGCCCCTAACCTTAACCTGTGTAACTTTTCATACAAATTTAGTCGTGCGAATTGTTAAAAATTTGCAAGCGTGAGAACATTTTTACAAGTGTTAGATCATGTCTATCTCAGACAAACGTCTCAAATTTCCTTGATGTGCAGAAGGCGAGAAGAAGAATACATGTCCTGAAATGTTAGTGGGAGGCCACTCATCCCACCCCCCAATCCAACCTCCCAATTATTTAAATCTACTAAAATGTGTAAAATAAGCTGTCTCCAATTTTCTCCGGGAGCAGATTTTTTCGCACCCATCAAGTTGGTCAACGTGGGTCATGACACAAACGCATGTGTGCAAAAATAGGCGCAAAAATTGAGATTGTGAAAATAATCTGATTCAAAAGTTTATTTATATGGCGATAATTCTTCTATTTAATGGATTATTAAGATCCTTTTCCACTTCATTAGAGCTGATACAAATCTGCTTCAGATTCAATTTATTCTATTCAGATTAGGTGTATTGAATTTCTGATTGAACTTTTAGTCGGATTATTAACAGATTATTAAGATTTATTAATGTGCTCCTACATTGATTTGATAAACTACTGAAAGCTAAAGAGTGATTCTTAACAAGTCTGTTTAAACAAAATATTCTAGCAGTTTCCTTTTGATAAAATAATCGAACCCTTGCATTGCTGCTGCAGTGCTCTATGGCATTTGTGATGTCAACTGGGTACCGTCGCACCTGTAGACCCACAGACCCGAGATCAGCACCACAGACAGCTCCAAAAACAATAACAAATAAACTCAATGATGTGCTCCAATCGCCTGGGGCTGGAGAACGATCATTACCCCAAGCAGCCCTGGATGGCAGCTCTATAAAAAAAAAGGACAAAAGAGCTGAATGCCAGGAAAACAAAGAAAGACACCAGATACACCATTACAGAGTAGAACCAATAAATAATTCTCTCTGTCTATCTCTCTCTGTTGAACCCTGCCCTCCAGCCCACCACTGACGACCCTAACCACCTGCACTGAAGCACAGGAGCACAACAATCACAGGGCAGCCCACACCACAACCTACCAACTCACCTCATCCCACTACCTCCTGCAAAGTTGAAATATTGTGATCGACTGAAAACTGTGATATTGCGTTGTACAGTTCTCATACTGTGAATTGCTTCACACCATGTCTCCCCTAAATAAAATATTCTAGACCATTTGTTGTGTACAAGTTGAGTGTAAAAGTAGTCCTGATATCTGCTAATATAATAAATGGACATTATGTATTCTTTCACAATTTACGCACTTTATGTTCACCCTTTGTGTTCATGTCAATGATAATACTCAGTATCAATCTCAGTGAGATATTTTGTGAGGTTAGGATTCAAGTCAGGTTTCAGTCAGGTTAAGGTTTAGCTTTGGATCAGCATTAGCAGGATTTCAGAAAGATAACCCAGACAGCAGACGATTCCTGGCCACATATGGTCGTGTTTAGGTACATAAGGGTCAGTTAAGGTCGTGGCGAGTGCATTGTGAGCCAAAAGTGACCCAAGTGTATGCAACATATATAAAGTTTTCACAGCATTCATCAGGAATCTGATATCTAATGTTTATGCAGCATTTTAATTCGGGGCTGAAAAGTAAGTTCCGGTCCATGTCATGCTTGACATATGGTCTCATTAAGGTGGAGTTGTGGCTGTGTGTATGTGAGCCGTGTGAAAGTGGTAAGTGTGGGCCGGCACTGGGCCATCACTCATTTGCTATCTGGAAAATGTCCAGGGAATGTGTTTCACTCATGGAGCACCAATTCAGTACCACCTACGATCAGTGACTCAGTCGCCAAAACCACAAGAAATGCACCTGCGCACTTAAGAACTCACAGCTGGAGGGTAATAATTGTCATAAGGCTCCTCAGTGGAAAGCAAAGAAATGCTTCACATCGTCAGAAGAGGTGGAGACTCCGGATATGCAGCTACGATTCCATTTCACTCACTATTGCTTCTCTTTTCCACTTAGCTCAAGGATTCCTGCTCTCCAGCCCGGCACTGAACCCATAACCACTCTTTACAGCCCAGCCACTCCAAGAACTGAACAGATCTTTTAAGAGCACTGCAGGCTAAACTTCACTCTTAACTTTCCCGTCTCCATACCTTTCTCTCACTCTAAACCACCACTTCAACCATCACAGTGTAAATGAACATCCCCTATGGGGTTAAACTGTTGCATGAAGCAGCTGTAACGTACTGGTTTGATGAAATTGGATGACTGGAATTAGCGGCAGCGTGAAACAAAAGTTCAATAATACAAATTAAATATTTACAGATTTCATACTGGACATAGTGTTGAAGACTTTTGTGTGATTTTCTGTTAAATACATTTTCATCATCATTATTGTTTAGCACCAAATCATTAACAATAAGTACTGAATAACCATTTGATTGAAAACTGAATAAACAAAAGGGTGCTCTCTGACAGTACTGTACATTTCTTAAACAAGGTTACATCATTCTTCACTCATATTAGTCAAAAACAATTTGACTGTATTGACTAAAAGCAGTAAAGATGATAAGAAATAACACATAGAGAACCATATTGAGTTCATATCAGGTGTTAGTCATTAATAGAGGACAAAAGTTAACACTGTGTGTTAGAGGTGCAATTTGAATGAAATACAGTTTATAGTTTCACAAAAAAAAATTAAGCATAACAGTATATTCAAAAAGATGTCAGTTTCATACAAAGATTTCATACAAAGTTAAACATCTCACCTAAAAAGTCGACTTGCGTCCAAAGTGATTTATAAGTGAGGCAAAAACCAATCCAGGCAAAGAGCTGATCAGCTGAGGATTATCTTTGTTTAACTTTGTATGAAATCGTTGGGGCAGTGGTGGCTCAGTAGTTAGGGCACTGGGCTACTGATCAGGAGGTTATGGGTTCAAGCCTCAGCTCTGCCAAGCTGCCACTGTTGGGGCCTTGAGCAAGGCCCTTAACCCTCCCTGCTCCAGGGGTGCTGTGTCATGGCTGACCCTGCGCTCTGACCCCAGCTTACCAACATGCTGGCATATGTGAAGAATCAATTTCACTGTACTGTACTTGTATATGTGACATTATTCATTATTAAAGATTTTGCTCAAGGGCTTGGGATTTGAACTCACAACCTTGTGGTCACTAGTGCATTGCCCAAAATCCAATTAATAATTTATATTTATACATCTGGAAGTGACTTACATTTTAGACAGGATTACAATCCAACCATACAGCTGAGGTTAAACATCTTGCTTCAGGGCCCAACAGAGGCTCCCTATCCTCCGCTGCCGCTCTAAATATAAACTTTATTAAATTTTGGCTGTTGTTGGTAGACAACTCAGGTTTTTGTACCCTACTATATATTTGTGTAAGGGCCCTAAAAGGCCCGGGGCACTCCGTCACTTAACAAAGATGGGACGTGTTGGCAGACAGAACTCTCAAACATGATTAGGTCTCTGATGCTAATGTGTTGCTCGATTGATTCATTCTGCTGTTCTTCAACTGTACAGCAGCCAGATGATGTCTCTCTCGACATAAGGTAGTGGGCGGAGGAGGCACCATGTCTTTCCCTCTATTCCTCAGTGAGAAATTCGACAAACACGAAACTTGACCGGAGTTTTCAGACCTTAATTTTTGAGAAGTTTAGAGAAGATCAATACAGCATTGTAGTCATCAGTCAGGCTGTCTAATTCCAGCTCACACTTAGCTAAAAGTGGAAATGTGTGGGCCTTTCAATCTGGCAACTGGGGATAGAAAAAAAGATTCTTGGCCCACATTACCACTATGTAAAAAGTACATAAAAAACAGAAATGCATACTTTATGTATTCAAATTACGTAAGCAGAACACAAATCTGCATGATATAAACCAAATATGGCCTAATAAAGTAAAATCTATCTTACATACACATCAATTCTGTGCCAAATATGGTTGTGTTTAGGCTCATGAGGGTCAGATAAGGCATATGGTGAATGTGTTGTGCACCAAATGGGCCAACTGTAATCAGCTACATTTAAGTTATTTAATGTACTGTATATGTATATGTAATGTTTTTGCAACCAAAAGTGACCCAACTGTGAATTCTGTTCCATATCATATCTGAGATAGGGTCTCATCAAGGCTGAGTAATGGCAGCCAGATTTATATGAACTCATCATTATTCCACAGCGCTATGAGGCCAGGTGAAAGTGGTAAATGTGGGCCAGTACTGGGTAATCACTCATTTGCTCACCTGGCTTAATTTAATCCTGATAGATGAACATAATGGGAGAACATGAAATAAAACGTTCTCTTTTGCATGAGAATTATATGATTAAATTAGGTGGTAAGTTTACAGGAGCAGTTTGTCATGTTTAGAGCCCCCTGCTGCTTGTGAGGTGAATTACAATTGCAATGAAAACATTGGTAAATCTTTAACATGGTCTTACACTTGCAAATTTTGCAACTATTTACACGACTTGATTCGTATGAGAAGTTACAATGGCTAAGATCAGGGCTGGGGACAGTGTTAGTGTTTGTACTTTATTTGTATGAAATCGAACAAAATCCAACCACATTGTTCGAATTTGTATGAATTTCCCATGAGATCAGGTTCCAAGCCTTCCCCTTTCCCTCATGTGACCCCACCCCCTCTGCTGAAACTACATATGCCTAAGGAAAAAGGGCTGATCTAAGGAGCTCTTTCCAGCTGGGGACGGGGCTAATTATTAACGTAGCTTTGTAAACGAAAGCCTTAGATAAAGAAACTTGCCAAATCAATTGCATTACAATATTGTGAATCACAGTTTTTCTAAGGTATCTTTAAAACTATATGATTGTTACAGGTCTAGAAACACTTTTAAACATTACAAACTGTACCTTTAAAGTTTTGGGCCTATATATTAGGCATGTACAGTGGATATATGATCATAGATTAAATTTACAGCCACTGCTATAAGAGAGAGAGAGAGAGAGAGAGAGAGAGAGAGAATATCTGTCACCTCCCTCCCTCTTTTTCTCTTATCCAGATAGGAGGTAGACAGTTACAGGTTAATACATTCCAGGGCAGAGAATACAGATGAGTTCCCCTTAAAACCAAACACTTGAAGGGATTCCTCTCTCTCTCTTTCGCTCTTTCATAGTGGAGGCCGGAAATTGTATGAATATGGGCTTCCCCACTCAGGCTCTCTGGCACAGAATGTGCGCAAATGTACTTTAGCTTGTCCACCTCTCTCTCTCTGCGTAGGATGGTGTGTATCAGGAATCTCCTGTGTTGGTTGGTCTCACACCAGCTGGAAGTGTGTGTGTGTGTGTGTATGTTTTAGAGAACCCTCTTATGCTGATAATGAAGTCAAACTGTTAAAGTGCGTCATTCCTGATCATTCCCACAGGATTTTTCTTCAGAAGATAAGTAATAGTAATTACGTAATAAAAGCACAAATGTGATGAGTTTCTGCACTAACGTTTTTGATCTGAGGATGATTTCATGCTGTGCGTTCGCAGGGTTTTGCATGGAAGAACCTATTTGTGCTGCTTGTTAACATCACTACAGCTCTCTCAAGGGTTGGAGGGAGATGTACTACGACTTTGTTTACATTACAAGCCCAAATGCTCAATTATTTACCTCCCGAATCCAATTCGTTTTGTTAGGTTGTCCACATTAGATTTTTAACATGTCCCATACACCAGTCTGAACAGGTCACACTCCTGCTCACAAAATGCGATCCGGTGGTTGGCAAAATCGAGCTCCCTGCTTTGGCAGAAAGAAGAAGAATAAATCAAACAGAATGTTTAAAAGATAAGGTTAATTATTTTAAACAAGAAGTTATTAGCATCAAGTAGTTTCTTTTGGTTGGAATTAATGTGACTTCTGTCAAAACTGCTAGGTCACAAATAAGACAGGCTATTTGTTCACAAATAAACTTGTGCTTGACAAGTCGTCACTAGACTTTAGCAAAATGGCTAACGATACAAAAAATTTCAGATCATTGACAGATTTTAGTAAAACATATTGCGAAAATACAAAAAGCCAAACAACAATCACATTTACTGTCCTCCAAAAGCGATTTCACATTTCGGGAAAGATCAGACATCCGTGCTTACTTAACATCCTTGTTTAACCTAATTTATGTTTTGGGGGGGAGCAATTTTAACAGAAATTACATAAATTAAAACCAAAAGAAACTCATTAACACTTAAAAAAAAATTTTTTTTTAATTTAAACATCCTGTTCGATTTCTTCTCTCTCTTTTTTCTGTTTGAGCATCATAACGAATAAAGTTGATTATTTGCTTGGAACCAGTTAGCTTAACTAGCTAGCTAACGTTAATATGACAGCTGTTTAAATAGCCAACATGGTCTCCCACTTGTAAATTTGTAACAATTTACAAGACTCAATTTGTATAAAAAGTTACAAAGATTAAGGTTAGGGGTGGGGTTAGCATTCATATCTTTACTTATGAATTTATTAATATGAAATTGAACAAAATCCAACCACATCGCTCTTATTTGTTCAAATTTGTACCAATGTCTCATGAGACTAAATAGTACTAAATAGTTTTACATTTGAATTTACGTGGTCTTTGATTTTAGCCTATTTAGGCTTCTCTTAATCTGGTTTAAATCATTGACAATCATGTCACACAGACACACTGGATAATACAGGATCACTCATACAAAGTAGGGTGTCTGCTGTTGTGCTAGCATGCACAGAGACAGATTGATACTGGGAAAATCAACCAAAAGTGTCTGGAGAACAACGAATACTCTTGCTGGTTGAAACCCATGTTCACTAACAGCTCTAAAGCTCATTGCAGACTACGCCATAATATTTTTGACTATACTTTTGATGCGAAAGCTGTTGTAGTTCTTTGCTGCATGTCTTCTATCATCCCTGTTACATTACTGCCAGGTTTTTGCATCGTCATACTCATGCACACATGTCCTCAAACACCCACACATGTACACGCCTAAACTACTAAACATTTTCTTTTTTTAAAGAGTACAACCTTTTTGATAACCTGATTTTTACATTCTCATCCTCCCTACTTTCTCTATCCATTTTTCTTTACCTGTCTCTCTCCCTCATGCATCATGTAGAGGTTGCCTGGGAATCACCTGTGTACGTGGTCATCTCTGCTGTGTGGGTGTATGAGCACAGGCTTTTTCAAATTTGTTTATCTGCAGTACACAGGTTAAACTCTGTTCCACTCTGTCTCTCTCCCTCTGTGTGTGTCTGTGTGTGTGTGTGTGTGTGTCTCGGCTGCCTAATATGGTCTTTTCCGGGCGGCATGCTGAGGAATCCCTCGGTAACCACGGCAACAGCAGGCGACATCACCTTGGCTATGTGCGTCACACCAGTCTCGCAAGGAAGGACTTTATTAAAGAGTCAGAAAAAAAGAGAGAGAAGCAGTTCAGAGTCCTTCATAAAAATAAAAAAACCTCTATAATAACTGGAATTTTTCCATCATCGCTGCAAACTCTAAGACACTCAGGAGCAGTTTTTCAAAAGCCCATAAAAGCCCATAAAAGGACCTACTGACTTTGCACCACTGCAGGACTATAACATACCTGCAGTCCTACCAAAAAGAAAGGCTCATTGCTGCTTGCTTGAATGTTTATGGCACATACTAACTGCATGCTCTATTAGGCACCTAAAGCATTTGTTTTTTGCTAATTTCTCTGTCAATGCAACTGAAATGCTATATGAATACCATATTGTCCATGCTAGAAAGTTTGTAAAAAAAAAGAGATGACATCCCAAAGATAAGTGCATTTTTGCAACAGAAGTGAAGCGTTCTGTCATTAGCCTGTACCTAGACACAGATTGTAAGCAATAAACTATGTCTAATTTTAATGTTTGGGTGTTGTGTCTGCAGTTGTTTAAACCATTGCTCATCTGACAGAATGTCACGTGTGTTTTAGAGTAACAGGGGTTGCAGGTTAAAAAAATGGTTTAGTGGACAGAGTGCACCACAAAAAATGTCCACCTTAAACACTGGTGTTAGGAAACCTGCTTTTGGTGGTCTGTCCAAACAACTTATAGTCTGGCAAATGTGGTATATGTGTTAGCTTTGTGACTTGAGCACTATATGTCTGTTGTGTTTCTTTCAGAAATTATGAAAATTAGTTCATTTATGCAAGCACGGTCACACCACCTCGCTTAATTCATATGCATGCTTGTGTATGTGTGCATGCACGCATTCATACCTATGAGTAAGCGGGTTTTACCTTAAATGTTCCATTTCAGGGTCTGACTGTTCCTGACTATTGTAATTTTACCATAAATCAAGAACAGTCAAAATAACTCAGTAATAACTCATGATGTGTTGGAATGCAGAACACAAACGCACAGCCGCTGAGCAACATAACGGACATTTATTTTATACTCGAAACATCAAATAAACACAGAGCTACAAAACACACGCTCTACACCATGACATCAAACATTAAACCACAAAACAGGACCGGCGCACGGGGATGCTTATGCTCACAATAATCAGCGGGATAGGACGGGAAACAGGTGGATACACAAATCACATATTGCGCACGTGACGGCCGTCGTCATGGTGACCGCCATGCGCACAGCCGCGCACTTGACAGTGGGCTGATGAGTCAGTGAGTTCCATGTGCAAAGCACACAGCTGTACTTCCTGTACGTCTCTGTCTCAGTAGCAGTGTTGTAACTATGAATTATGGGTTGTTTCTGGCCAAATAACATCTCAGCTTTCACACTGTGTCAGTATTATTGTGAAATTCAGTTGAAATGTTATAGATAAATATTGCTACGTTTTTGCTACTTTAGAGACAAAAAAACCCTGTGTTTAGCTGAAGAAGCTAGTGAGATATGCATTACGCCCCCCTCCATCCCCGCCTTCTTTCATTACAAGTGTAAGCAGAGACCCTTGATTGAACAACTGAGTAAACAACAAGCTATCTATTCAAAAGACTGCACCAATGTTCTGTAGACTGCTCCATCTGAATTGACCCCCGAAAGTTAAGCAGATGTTTAAAAATCAATTGTGTGCTGTTAGCAGGCATTGAGTTAGACAGCCAGTGCTGGACAGGCAGGCCAATGCTGTCAATGGCCATTAGTGTTAAATTAGTGACTCACCCTCCAGCCTCAGTCTCCAGGATACAGTTATGATCACCTGGATTCAGTGAAGTGGTATGATGTCTTTCAGTTGTGGTAAAGGAGAACATTATTTTCTCAAACAAGTCCAGTCGTGGCTCAGCAGTTAATTAAGGCAATGGCTGCAGGGTTGGCGTCACAGGGGGGGTCACTCATGAATACCACCACCCACAACCCCACCCCCTTGATGGCCACCCTCCCACCAAACCCATCTAGGTTAAACCTATTGTCCCTCTGAGGGAGCCCTTTAAAATTCTATGTAGAACCCTACAATAGATTGTAGAAAGGAATAGAATAGAACCCTGCAGTAGAATGTAAAAAAGAACCATTGAAGAACTCTAGAAGAACCCATTTAGGTTACATTTGTATTTAACATTTGATGGAACAGGGCTGTATGCATGTGTGTGCGTGGCGCTCTAAAATTGCTGTCACTGCTTCTCTGAGATTTTAACTGTGGTTTGAAAAAATGGACAGAAGTAAAAAATTCCATGGTGCTTCAGCAAAATCATTAATCCTAAACTTGTCCAGCTGTGTGCTTGGAT
This sequence comes from Olivaichthys viedmensis, assembly GCA_028565825.1. Classification (NCBI taxonomy): domain Eukaryota; kingdom Metazoa; phylum Chordata; class Actinopteri; order Siluriformes; family Diplomystidae; genus Olivaichthys; species Olivaichthys viedmensis. Next base: position 14,800,106 of record JAOUQW010000010.1, on the reverse strand, counting down.
TGGATTCTGCATCACTTTGGATAAAAGCATCCACCAAATGAATAAATGTAAAAGAAAAATACACTGAATTTGAAAAGTAATTTCACTCTTTCCTTCCCAGAGGCACATTTCATGTCATCTCTCCACCACTCCCGGATTACAGAGCGAAAACTGTGTGCATCTCTTTCTCTCATTGGCTCTGCCTCCACTCTTTCAGTCTTTCTCACCCCTTCACAAACTTATTAGTGTGTCTCGTCAGTCCTATTAGCTTGTATCACCTCAGTGTTAAAGTGCTGTCCTTGTCTCCTGTGCTCTGTGTGGACATCAGCGTCTCTCTGTAGAGCACAAGAGCTCTCAGGTCTATCTGCCATATAACTGTGCACGTACTGCACCTGCTCAGCCATCCACGAGCATCATTATCCTCACACTGTGGAATCTACTGCTCCAGTGCGAATGGCCCTCAATACCTGCCTGCCATATACACGCACGTCATACACTGCGTGTGTGTGTTTGTGTGTGTGTGTGTGTTGAGATGGAGGAAGAAAGGAGGGATTTTAAGGACCTTTTAACATGACATTTAACCATTAAAACGTAGTTGATGTCACATGATGTCCCTTTAATCAGTGAAATAAAGTTATTTGTCATGTGTTCCACATTTTTCGCGAATACAAGAGACAGTAGCGATTTACAAATTTAATTATATTAATTATATATGAGTTGCCAGTTTATATATTTAATAAAATTATATGTAGGGTGTATAGGATATAGATATCAATGATACATATGTGATTAATGGCATATATATATGGGCCAAAGATGAGCTGTGTCTTTTTTTGCATCCAAAGGCTCTTTATTATATAAAATAATTCATAATATGCTGAAATGTTATATAATTCCTTCACACACAAGGCTTCTACTTCTCTGTTGTCTCATGAATGTGTTTACAGGAAATAATGACATATTAAGGGAGAGATAAAGTTCTAAAGTGGGAAATTTTAATTCAGAATAACTGTCTGTATTACACTTCTAACATCATTAGCTTAAAAAAAACACAATCAAAGGACAAATTAAGATCGGTGGCATATTTTTAAAATTATTGCCTGCAGTTTTAACTTTGTAACAATTTGCATGATTCAATTCATCTGACAATGTTAATGAAGTAAATGTAATTTTGTTTGAAATCAATATATCACTGTTCATAAATTTGGTAAAATCATCAATAATGTAAAAATATTAAACAAATTATAAATATAAAAAATCATGATATGTACTGTATCTTGTATTTTTTTTTTACAGATTCTTGTAATTTTACATGTAGACTTTTTAAAATCTTGACGCCCGTGAAAAGAAAAAACTGTCTTGTATAAATGACAAAGCCCTATTAATGTTTAAAAACGTCCTATGGCTTGATGTTCAAATAAGAAAGTAATATAGTGTGTATGTGAGTGTGTGTGTCAGGGATGGAAAAACTACAGAAAAACTATGCTTAAGTGAAAGTATGGGGTATTGTGTCAAAATCTTACTCAATTAAAAGTGGAAGTGACAAGTCAAATTGATACTTGAGTGAAAGTAAAAAATATACTCATGTATTTAAAACTAAAAGTAAATAATTTCAACTGAAGCTGAAAGTCAGAACAGAACTTTTTTTTCAATATGGTCTCTCACAAATTCATTACTATTTGCACAACTCAATTCATATGAAAAGTATAAGGTTAAGGGGCGTGGTTCATGTACCTTAACGTACTTTAGCGTTTGCCCTTGCTGGTTCAAATTCTTACAAAATTTTCATGCGATGAGATGATTCTTTAATTATGTAACTTTAATGCATGAAGAACAAGTGAGACTAAAAGGCAGTCCTTATGAAAAGATGATTGGTTGTGGTGTCCATACAAGTTGGTATGGATTTGATTGGATGTTTAAATATAGTGAATAAATACATTTAAAATGCACAGAAATGTGCCTGATTGAATTGGCAATGGGGGAAAAGAAAAAGATACTCAAGTCATGATCTCTGAAATTTATAGAGATTTAACGAGTACTTGGAAGGTCTAAATGAAAATGGAAGTAGTTAAAAGTATGTTTTTTTTCTTAATGGAAATGTAATTGTGTAAAAGTCATAATAGTATTCATTTTCAATTATACTCTGGTAAAGTACAAAGCCTGTAAATTATACTTAAGTATAGTGATGAAGTACATTTACTCAAGTACTTTCCAAGTGTGTGTGTGTGTGTGTGTGCGTGTGTGTGTGTGTGTGTGCGAGCACACGTGTGTCCCTGCGTGCTGACGTCAGCAGGCTAAGAGATTCTTAGCTAGTTAATCAGGGCCGTTTGCATGCGAATGGATGGCAGCTTGGTGACAATGGGCCCTCAGGCAGAAGTGGAGGAGTGGGAGACATGAGAGCAGCTTTGAAGCCTCTAGTCCTGCGCTTCGTTCCATAGAGTGCTTGGCTGTGTGTGTGTGTGTGTGTGTGTATGTGTGTGTGTGTGTGTGTGTGTGTGTGTGTGTGTGTGTGTGTGTGTGTGTGT
>JAOUQW010000010.1:14760805-14778106 GCA_028565825.1 Olivaichthys viedmensis | reverse complement strand
CCCCACCCTTTGTAGAGTGTCACGCGCCCGGCTGAGCACGCGACATAGCGTGGCGGTGGCCACCACGTGCTGAAATGAAATAACGCACTGAAAGAGGAAAGAGGAAAACTATAAGCGTGGGCAAGTGGGCCTGCGTCTTTGCGCAACCAATCAAACATTTAGGAATAAAAAGTTTGCTTCCTTCTTCTTATAGTCAGAATCTGTGCTCCTTTTGGATTGGCCAGACACAAACAGTCCTTGAACAGTTTCATCAAGTGGCTTAACGTATTGCCATTTCACATAACTCATGTGACATGAGCCTCGTAAGCCTTGTGAGTGTGCCAAGACCGGAAAGCTTCATTTTAAAAAATACAACAGTTCATGCTTCATATGTAGGCCTACGGTTTCAAGTGTTCACTTTTGGTTTCATGTAGTTTAATTCTGTATTTTGTTGTATTTGCACTTTTTAAAAAAAAAAAAACGTTAACGTCTTGGGATTACAATTTTGGGTTGCGCATCAAAATGACCTATAATTATGTTCAACTTGAATGCCCAACTAAAGTTTTGTAATGCCCACCCAGTCAGTGCTTTCTAGATCCGCCCTGCTGCCCTCGCGTTGTGTGACGTGTACTATAGGAGCGGGGAAACATATTCTGACGTCTGCGCTGTAGAATAACATGCGTGTGGGCGGGGTTAAGAACCGTACTGCAGCCAGCCACTAGAGGGCGTCTGAGACGTTTTTGGCTTCACTTTTCATCCACTCTCACGTTGTCCATCTTATATACGGTCTATGGTTCACACTGGGAAACTCGGTGAGATGTAGTGCCTCATGATGTACTAAAACCATCTAAACATGAAATGTGGAATGTTGGACACTTTGTGCACTAAAAGGGCCGCAGGCTGCCATGCGTCGTGCAAGGGGGCAGAGCTACCAGATGGCATCATGGTTTAAATTTTGATGAAAAGCTGCAGCACCAAACAAGGACTCCACTACGCCGTGAACGCAAATTAGGTGGAAAAATGTAAACAAACAAACACTGGAATGGAAGGGAATGGAATCAGTCCTTTGAAGGGCATGGTTGTTTACCAAAGCTCAGACCTTTGATCATTTTCCATTATTCACTGATTTATTGCAAAGGGGCTTTTCTATCTTCAGAGATTCAGCACTTCAGATGTTCCTCAGAAACAGTGATGTGGTGCTGTAATGTTAGCCGTGACATTAGACATTTCTAACTTTGCTTGACAACCCCCAGAAATTAGACTAAATTTGAAGTTTAAAGTCCGTATTTGTTAACTCTGCTTCAGCACAGCATATTGATCATCAAATAATCGATTGACAAATCCGTAAACACATTGGGTCACAACTGTAAGGACATTATGCGCAGTAAATAAAATACATTGTCATGCTAAAATTACCAGTATAAATAATAATAATAATAATAACATTGATAATAATGATGATAATCATAATAATAATAATAACATTGATAATAATAATAATAATAATAATAATAACTTGACCTGCCCCACAAGCATTTGTGTCTGCCCTGAAATAAACTAATTTCAGATGAAAAAATAAATAAATAAAAAATGATTTGAAATAGGAAACCTAATAGAGATCAGAAACAATGCATAAAAAAGAAAAAAGGAAAATCTGAACTGAAAATCTAAAATAGCAATGATGTATCAGCCCGCAGACGTGTGAAGCCTCATGGTCCAACATTAGGGTTTATTGTTCTCTTTGTATCTTGAAAGGCAGTGTCATTCACAATCTCTCTCAGTCTTCCAGAGTGGTTTTACCCGATGAAGCCCTAAGCTGTATTGTTCTAAGCTACAAAGCCTATTCTTAGCGGCACTCTCTTTCCCAGTTATTGATTGCATTGGGTTCTTTTGCTGCAGTCTGCAGACCTGCAGTCTCCTACTGGTGAACTCATTGATAGGTAGTAGGCTATATTGCACAAGACTGGCAGGTACCATACTTTCCTGGTTCTACCTGCTTTAGGGTCACCTTGGGTGGAAGGTGAAATCCTCAATCATGAGCAATCATTTGGTTTTAATGAAGACCGAACCTCACACAAGTATGGTGAAATGACTCACATGCCTTATGAAGGTATGTTACAGGGCCATAAGATTCATCCATTCCCAGTACATACTGAAATACCAGATAAATGCAAATTAAAAAGTAGATCAAAATAACATGCATTTCAGTCAGGTGAATGTAATTTTCATTACTTGCACTGTTGAGGTCAATTTTTGTCTGTTCAAATATATACAGTTCGGTAGAAAATAATATACTAGGGAAAAAGACATAGTAATCAATATGAATGTAAATATGAATACTTCATGAATGTTAATCTAACCGTTCAAGAATATGTTATGAAGTGTTTATGTAAGATGTTATGAACATGTTAGGTAGACACCTTTCATATAGGGTGCTACCAAGAAAAATGAGAAAATATGGAGAGAATACGGGGAGAATTTTGTGCCCAGGAGAACACTGGGTAAAACAGGATAAGTTCTTAATAGGTACCTTTATTGTCGGCCACTCCACACCCTGCAGTTTTTCCCCTTGGATTATATTTACTCCCAGATTAATTCCTCACCCAGTTAACAAATGCACATACACACATATGTGCAGGGGCGGTCTTTGCACTAGGTAACGGTAGGCATCCACAAATGAGACATATGTATTGATGTTAATTAACCTATTCCAAAATATATATACATATACAAAAGACTGTCATGGTTGTAATGGACTATTCCATATTGTTACGTGATGACGCAACTGCGTGAAGGCAGACATCTACGAGCAAGGCAATCAAGCGATAGGTTACAGTGTGGAGAGGAGGTTCTTCAGTGTGATTTTTTGGGCGTCGAAGGGGAAAAAATGAAAAGAAAGTTTTCTGAGTGGAAAAGAAAAATGCAAAAAGAGAGAGGAAAGCAAAAAGTTTGCTGCCCGCTCCCAAAGCTGCCTTCGTTTTTTCAGTCAGAACAGAGTGCTGCCCAGGCTCAGCAGACCAAACATAATGCTAGCGCTACTGCTACTGTTAAACACCAGCGTTCAAAAGTGTGGAATCACCTGTCATATTTTATACAATGTAGTAGATCTAATATATCTAATATAAATCACTAAAAGGTATTTTTAGAGGTTTTGTTTGGTATTTAAAGTATTTTGGGAAAAAGTCATTTAATGGTCATATAAAAAGTTAAATGATAAAAATTTAATTATAATTATTATTAATATAATTTAAGTATCCACTTCAAGATTTGATCACCGCTTTCTATATTTTTTATAAAAATTAATGTTTATATTAACGTCACTCTTGATGCTATAAAACTTTCATAGTCATTTTGTAGTCATCCTTCTGGACACATGTTGTTTTACAGCTTTCTACAAATGATTTGAAACCTAAAGTGGATAAACACTAGAATCATATTACAATCCTTTTATAGTCGGATCTGAAATACAATGGAGTTTATATCACTGAAAACATTGATTCCAAACTTTTGAACGCTCGTGTACATGTGAATGTGTGTGCCTACTGAGAATATAATATTCTAAAACAAAGTATGTACCCTCAGCGTGTGTGCTGCGTTGCCTGCGTGGCCCAGGCAGGCGGTTACTGTTGCTTCCCGCGTCCATGTCTGATGGCTGAGGGGTTTTCTTGGCCTTGTTGAGGAACAGAGGAGATGAAGTGTGGCTCAGCCTGTTCCTGCTCCGGCTGTCCTTCTCCAACACACGAGACTTTGCCTTCCTATTTATACCGGTCACAGTGGGAGCAGGACTACTGGAGTCTGAGAGTAAAGTGAGAGAGAGACAGACAGAAAGAGAAATGAAGTATATCATCCTATACACTGATAATGACTTTTTAAAAATGTTTTCTGCTTTTTTGAGAAAGGAGGTTTTGGTGTAGGAGCTAATTACTGTATATAAGCGATATGTAATGAAAGAAGACTGATCGGGTGAAAGCGTAAATGTGTTTCCACACTACACAAGCGGTTCAGTGTAAGCCAGAGAACAAGCCCAGGCCACAGACACGCTGAATACAGCATTACATTTCCACTAAAGGCTGCGCTGGTGTGTCGGCTCCATGTCAATCGCTCTCATTCATTCATTCTGTAACGCTGAAATACGGGTTAAATGCCCAGTGTTTATAGACAGAGGGGTATTTGGAATAGATATTCAGAATTCAGTCATTTTGTTTTGTTTACTGAATTAGAAAGTGGGATGTCCCTGCTTTACCTGATATGGATTGGTTGGTGCTTGGCAGCAGGCTGAAAGTAGCTGATTGGTTGGTCTTGGCAGTTGTTGGAGGGCAGCAAGCAGGACGATTAAGCAGAGTTGGAGAGGTGGAGTGTATGTCTATGACAGAATCATAATCTTTCAAAGCTATGACCTAAATATGTAACATAAAATTTTATACACTGTATCTACAATAAAAAGGCATGTGATTATGTGAGCATTTATTGTAATCGTTTGATATTGTTTGGTACCTGAGGAGACTGTGGAGATGGGGGATGAATAAACAGCGTTACGAGATGAGCCGAGAGCAGAGTGAGTCCTGAGTGACAGAGAGAGAAAGAGTGAGACAGAGAGAGAAAAGAGAGCGGTCACTGCATAACTGCAAACAATACAGAATGCCCGGCATGTTATATATTTAGAGAAAACTTTTATTTTATTTTATCAAGCTATTTCATACTATGTTCTTATGTTACAGAATGTGTCATATGAAGTTTTGTGGAACACAAAGTCAATGAATGTTTTTGATGGAAAAATACTTTTTCTTTCTTTTTTATCCAGTTTTCTTCCAATTTAGTCATAGCCAAATCCCACCCGCTAGCTAAGTCTCCCCTATCGCATGATGGCTACCAACTCAGTAGGGTAAAGGCTAACACACGCTTCCTCAGAGACATGTGAAACGCCAGCCACCTCATCTTTTCAAACCACTTTTCAAGGACTCCCAGCTGCGGATTGCTGTAGCATCGTCAAGAATTGAACTTGAAGATTGAAAGATCTCCCAAGGATAGGATGAACCTTTAAGAGTTGCCCAGATAACCAAGGAGATGCAATACACTTCCTTCAAATGTCTGCATTCTGACTCGACCTGTGTGGAGAATCTGTTTTTTTTTACCCTTGTATCCAGCTTCTTAACTAATAAACTATGGCTGTCTGGTAGCTCTGAGAAAACACTGAGAATGCATGAGCCCAAGAATACCCACTACTGTACTGGAAAAAGTAAGGAAAAATAGGAAAGGAAATCAGAAAGCATACCATGGACAGATGGATGGACAGAAAGTGACAGTGGCAGTGAGGAAGGGCATCCAGGACATGTAGACAACACAGGAGGACATAGAGCTACAAATGAGAGAGAAAGACTGAGGGAATGAGAGAGGACAGAAAAACTAATAAACACATCTATACAATCAAGAAGACCAGAAAGGAAACACTCAACAGCTTATCCTTACAGGAAGTACGGTAAGGAAGAATATGTAAACTAACTGTGTGTTCCAGAGCTACAAGTCCATAATCTAAAAAATAAAATCATATCATCATCAGTTACCAATGATGAGTTGGCCTCACTGAGGCACTATCACATTATTAAGTATGCATTTAACAAGCAAATAAATGCAGGCTTTCCTGCAAAACAATGCTCTAACATCAATGTAAGGGATCAGCGCACGACTGCTTAAAGCATATTTTTAGTTCCCGAAGACTGGGCTTATATAAAGTGTAATCTAAGTCGATTTTTCAATACAGAATACAGTACTGTTAACTTCTTCCTGAATTTCATATTGAATAATTATTTAACATTTACATGTATGTACACAAATAATAAAAGCAACATTACTTTTTTTCCCCCTTCTCTAAGAACAGATCGTATTTAATGTACTGCCTAAGGAGTTTTGGCTTTAAAAAACTGCGACATGAACCGCATCATAGACATAAAGTGAAGCTAAAATCAATTAGCTACACCTAAATACTGCTTTCAGGTAAATATCCAACACACCATGTGTTTTTGGAGTTTATGTACGTTATTAAACACTCCACTCCACTCTGCACTGGATGCACTCACATCGATGGCTACTACCTAGCAGATGTTTTTATTGTATCAACCACCGGAGACCAAGACTAAGAATTAAGGCTGAAATCCAGATGTACTCCAGGAACCAAAACTCCCCTTTAGACTATTTAAATGGTCTTAAACATGAGCTCAAACTCAAGCTCGAAAATATACATACCTATCAGTCTCAGCTATGTTGCCATGCTGATGCATGTTTAGTACATACAGTATGGACATTGAGATGACACTAGGGAAAGAGAAAAAGAGAGAGAGAAAGTTAAGACAGAACGTTTTCATTTTTAGCCGTTTCTCTTATTATTACCTAGAGGAGGTTCTACTCGCTCACCTGAAGGCCATGACGATGACCAGGGCCAGTATGGTGCCCTGCAGGAACTTGTGACTCAAGCAGCTCTGCTCTGGAACTGCACTCTGCAAAGACAGCCCAAACAGCTTTCAACCTCTCTTCTGTCCTATTTTATTTCATTCTACACCTCCATTAAGTGCCTTGCCTCCGTTGGCTGCAGCCTTGCGGACAATTTCTGAACACTTCCACTGTCATTAACACTTCTCTAATAAAGCCTAGCTGAAACCTGACACGGTCGGTCAGCTTTGACTCCCTGACAGAAACCACTGCTCTGTTAAAGCTGATGGGCTGATGGCTAAAGAATGGTACCTCACTCATATGCTTTGTAATACAGTTAGGTGATGTAAACAAATTAAAAATATATATATTGACAGTGAACATTTAAATCAACAGCTAAATTAATTAGAAATGAACACCAGTGTTTTAAATTGTCTTTTTCTTAGCCATTGTGAATCCATGTTATTAGTTCTACTAAAGTTTTAACTGATATTTTATTTACCTAGCTACAAAACTTGCCTCCTCATCTGTGCTTTGAGCTGAATGTGGATCACGTCATCGTATCATGTGCAACACTCAAATTAATTCTCTGGGTAGGTCAAACGTTACAGTAAGGTGCATACCGTATTTCCTGTCTTGGCTGCTTTCTTCCTAAGTGGAACACTTCCTGTTCTGCTAAAGTAACTTCCTGTTAGGCTGAAATAACAAAAAATAAAACAGTGCTTATTCTTATGCGAACACAAACACACTTGGACCTTGTATTGTAATGTGTCACAACTCTGTCACAATCAAAACAATATCATTTCAATTTAAAGATCACAAACATAAGACATTTTCTTCAGAACTTGGACCGAATGCCTGGGGTCATATGCGTTCCAGGTTGTGGATCTGCGCACCTGGCTGTACCGCCGCTCACGGTACTCTTCATGCTGTCTAGGCGCCGTAGTTTAGCAAGTTTGCGACTCCAGCGTTCAAGCTCATTGATCCGGGTTTCCAGATTATCGGTCAGTTTACACAGCTCTTTCACTGCCCCCACGTTCTCCATAAAGATACGATCCTATGGGAAGCACACACATAGACACACACACACATTCATGCACATGAAGTATTTAGTGTGTATTTGTCATTACAATGTTCTATTTTAATATCTATTCTATTCTATAAACAGCATCTTATGAATATACACTACTGTGCAAAAGTCAGAGAGCACCCTTTTGTTTATTCAAATAGCCATTCAGTACTTATTGTTAATTATTTGGGGGCAAACTATAATGATGGGAAAATGCATTTAACAGAAAATCACATAAAAGTCTTCAACACTACGTACAGTATGAAATCTGTAAATATTTAATGTGTAATATTGAACTTTTGTTTCACGCTGCCGCTAATTCCATTCATTCAGTTTCATCAAACCGGTACTTTACAGATGTTTTGTGCAGGTAGTGTTAATTTGCAAAAATAAGCAATAAAACTATTATACTTAGTGTTGGAGGCTTCTGTGTAATTATATATTAAATTCACATTTACAGGATTATTGTCTGACACTAAAAAGGTAAAAATGTGTTACCGCATGGCTGTTTGACTGAAAATGGAAATGAATGTACTGTAATATTTTCCCATCATTATTGTTTACCAGCAAATAATGAACAATAAATACTGAATGACCATTTGATTGAAAACTGAATAAACAAAAGGGTGCTCTCTGACTGCACAGTACTGTATATGTATATGTAAATACCTTACATGAATGTGTGTTTGTGTGTACATACCTTGTTGACCACCAGTAAATTAGGGATGGTCTCTCCATTGGAACAAACTACATCTCCCCCCTCCTTCACAGCTTCTGGCAGAATCTCCTGAACCTCCTGGGCTATCACTCCTGGCACACACACACACACACAGAGGTTGTTGTATTATATGGATAAAATACCATATACATGGCAGGCGTTAAGATGTAAACACACACACAGGGTTTTACTCAGTGCAGATAGTTACCTGTCTCTGCAGTGCTCTCAATGCCCACAGTGGCAGCAAACTCTGGCTTGTACTGGTAATGCACCAGCCGCATCTGAGAGATCCGCTTCAGGTTGTCTGTGGTGTCCACCTACAGAAAGACACCTTGAATGTAGATAATGCTAAGCAGTAAAGTAGAAAATTACAGATGAGCTTGTGTAGAAAAACACATACCTCTTTCACGTTCTCCTTGGTGCGGATGTCAGACGGATGTACGAGAGAACCCATGACCTTCAGGTTGCCGTGGATGACCAGCGCCTCGTCAGGTCGGTCAGTGTTGATGCCCACTCGGCCATGGTGGTACACTGAATCGGACATCTGACCCCTTTGCCACAACACCTCACTGTCACTCTCAAACTGACCCGGGTTAGACGCCTGATAGAGAGAGATGTGTGTGTGTGTGTGTGTGTGAGAGAGAAAGAATAAGAGAGATAGTGAAATGACACAGAAAGAGTAAACATTTTGATACACTTTAATAGGTCACATCACTGGTTAATATCACAAAGGCACTATTACAGTGTATTTTGTTAAATATAAGCTGCACTTAAACATTTGCATGAGATCGTTTTTTGGAAAAGTTTGCATACACAAGCAATTCATGATGAAATGTTCTTGAATTAAACAACAACAGTAACTAAAAAGTAAAGTATGTGAACAAATTTGGCTTGACAAAGCTGGCTTAACGCTTTTAAAAGTAGTTTTTGCAGTAGACTGTTTTTGCTTAAAGGAGCAGGGTGGTATGTACGCTGAAGGTATATGATCATGTGTGGATTGAGTGTGGAGGCTATATTTTTGAATGTTTGAGGGTGTTTGTGAATGGGGATCATTTGATATGTCTGAAAATGTGATGTTTGATTTAATACTTAAAAAGTGTACGGGATGTTAGATGGGCTTAGCTTTAAAACTGAAGGAATGATAGTGGGCCTGAAGGGAAAAGAGCATTAGAATGTTTTGGGTGGGTTGAGGCTGTTTACTTTAAATGTTTAAAAATGTTATTGAAGTTGATGGCTGGTCAAATATGGTGGGCTATTAAATGTGTGATTTTTTCAGTTTGAGTTAACAGTATGAAAGATAAACACAATGTTATTCTCGTTTCTGCTGGCTGGTACTTGAACATTCCATTTTTCTTAAAGTCTATGTGGATAAAAACCTTTTGAACAGCTGCATTTAACACAAAAAAACAATATAACTTAAAATGGAAGATTTTCATTGCATAGTGAAAGCTTTTTATGTCCATATGTAAAACACACTAAATGATTAGAACCTGGAAACTGGCCATGACAGGAAAATAGGAATGACGGGAAATTATTATGTTAGAATGTTTTGGGTGGGTTGAGGCTATTTAAATGTTTAAAACCTTTATTGAAGTTGATGGTTGGTCAAGTGTGTTGGGCTATTAAAGGTGTGATTTTTTCTGTCTGGGTTAACAGTATGAAAGATAAACATAATGTTCCTATCGTTTCTGATGGCTGGTACCTGAACATTCCATTTTTCTTAAAATCTATGGGGATAAAAAACCTTTTGAACAGCTGCTTCACAAAAACCATATGTCCGATCGGTTTGAGAAGCACAATCCCCGTATAGGTTTTACACCTGTACAGAGTTTGGTGGTGATAAAGTTTTACATTTTCAGATAGAATAATTATAAGATGAAGAAAACTTAAGAAGGACTGAATGTTGACTTTGCAACAAGGGACAAAGGTAATTGTTTGGGACAGACACTGGGTGGAGGAGGTTGGTCAGACAGATACAGTCAGACTGACAGAGGTTACCCTGACGATGATCCTCTCAGACACTTGAGCTGCCACGGTGTAGCTCTGACTGTGGGAGTGAGCCTGGAGAGCCACCACCAGCATGAAGTACCTATAAACACACACACACACACACACACGCACACACACACACACACACACACACACGCACACACACAGTTAACACTTAAAATGCCGGAATTCCATTACTACTAGAATGGCCATAGTGGTCATTTTGACCGTTTGAATTGTACAAGCTTATTTATGTTATAACAGAGAATAAATTTAAAAATAAATAATTATTATATCATATGAAATGTCAGAAAGACAAATTAATAATAAGCGTACACTACTTGGACAACATATGTACGATTAACACTGTATTTTTCTGTAAGAAAAACATTTGACTTTAAATTAACTACTTGCAGTTAACACACAAAAAAAAAACAATATAACTTAGACATAACATTTTCATTGCATAGTGAAACCTTTTTATGTCCATGTAAAACAGACTACACGACTAAAAATGCACACTAAATGGTTAGAACGGTCAAACTGGCCATGACAGGATAGATAGATAGATGAAATTATTATAAAAACTGCCCGAAATTAACTTGGGTATTTATAAAAAATATTTTAATAAAAGGCAAAAACATTATTTAGTAGAATTGAAATGAAATTCATAAAATGTAACATTGTTATGGGGTGAACTGTGCATTGTGTGGGCTGAAGCGCAGCTGGACTACTCGAAGTCAACACAGGTCACTTCCACCTTTGTAGTTTATAAGCTATTTGTCTGTTTTTTCTAGATGTTTTCTGAGATAAACCAGATGAAGTGAATAGGTTACTGAACAGGCTAACCATTTTCAAGGTAACGTCCGACTCACGAGAATAGCGGAAATAGAGCAGGCTAGTTCCTGAAAAAAAAGGCGTATACATTACAGTGTATACGTTAAAAAGGACCTCTACGGCCTTACGAGGTAGAAATACTCAGAACCTGTTTGTGCTTCGTAATACTGATGTCATAACAATGTCAGCACTAATTGAATAAAAGTCAGGGATCGGTAGACACGTGAGCCTCGGCCACTCTAATGTTGGGTCATGCCTCGGTATCTTTAGTTCTGTATGTTGGGAGACTGTCCTGGCTGTAGAGTTGCTCTGATCTGTGACGTGCTGTGGCTCACCAGGACTGAGTATGTGAGTGTTTATATGTGCTTAAGTGTGACCGTGTATACATGTGATTTATACCTTTGGTCAGGGTTTGGCTTGCCCTTCTTCCTCATATTATTGGCTGTGGTCTCACTGAAGTGCAGTCGACCCACTGTTACCTTGGTTACTTGTTCCGGGGGCAGAGTAACCCTACGGAAAACAACAGCAATATGCACTTCAGGTTTCGACTCCTGCGCAACAACACAGCCAACTATTCTGATTTAAGGCCACACTACTGTGGCAAGGTACTGACAGAGTACCTAGAGCATCATCACAGGGATGTATTCAAAAACCACCCTCAAAGTTATTTACTTCAGTAAAGGATATCTTGAAACAGAATGATCTTCTTAAAGATCTACTTAAAGAATTATCTCCTGCCATATTGTAAGCGTGGTATGGTAACGGGAAACTCACAGTACAGGTTTAAATGGCTTCTTGCTGCGGTCAGACTGAGACTGTTCCACATTGATGGCTTGGTTCATGGCTTCTAACTGTACAATCAGAACATTTTAGGAACAGGTTATTTTTTCAGATTACAATTGAATAATTAACCGAAACAATTATTTATCTAGGAACAGTAGATTTCTCTATCAATCTTTTTATTTACACTACCAGTCAAAAGTTTGGACTATATATACTTTTGATTTTCTTAAAGACATTTTGATAAAGGCTTATGGTCTAAGGATTCTAAGACAAATGTAAATAGTGAAGTTATTGCCCATGTATAAAATGTATTTTTCAATAAGAGGATTTTACTTAAAACAAGTCGTTTTTACTTAAAATTCAGTTGTTTCTCCCAAACCAGTAGTTTATGATTTAGAGTGTTAGGAGAAGCAGAACAACAAGTGGCTCGGCCCATTTGGGAAGTTTAAGAAAAGCCTCCTGGGTGAAGCTCCCTCATGAAGCTGGATGAGAAGATGACGAGAGTGTGCAAAGCTTCATCAGAAACACTGTCAAGCATTTCAAATATATAATAGTTTTGATTTGTTGAACACTTTTCTAAAATAGTAGAAAATAGTAGAAATGAAGAAAACCCTTCTATGAGCAAGTGTGTCCAAACTGTTGACTGGTAGTGTATATACAAACCAAGTAATTATTACTTAATTCTATTGATTATATTAAATCTATTAAAGCTACTATATCTATTAAAAAATATTACATTTGTGAGCAACAAAAAAAAAAGGCCAAGCTTTATTTACATTATTCCAGAACACATATGACACACAATGGTCTCAAAGCCACCTACTGGCAGTTCTTCAACACTCCTCACCTTGACTCCATTAAGTTTTAGGTAGAAGCATTCAATTGGTTGCAGCCCTTCGCTGGTCTTCACGTATTTGGGATCTCCAAGCATGCCGATGTACACGGTGACCTGGAAGTGGTTCTTTTTCTGACACACGAATGCATCGTCAGCCAAAGAGAAATTAAAACCCTTGTCAGCATCCACCCTGTACGTGGGCATCGGGCTAGAGAGAAAGAGGAGACATAGAGAGAGATGGAAATTATAAGGAGAGAGAATGGGCAGGGGAAAAAAGACAAAAGTTAATTCTACTACACATGTTTAGTGCAGCAGGGGTGAGTTTCTTATTATTTCATTTTAGTTCATTATTTGTTTTTTCTGTGGAATGTTCATACTGTATGTGCTATCAGGTACACTAAGAAAAATGCTCGCTTTATCAATGCTGTATTTGCATCGTTCTCTTCTCCTCTTTTTTTACCTCTTTTTTCTCTCTGCTGCTCTTCTCCCCCTTTCTCCAGTCAGCCGAAACTACTTTGACTCTTACTCCTACACACAGCTCACCTCAATGGAATTCCCAGCACTCTCCATCCTCTCTCTCTCTCTTTTTCTCTCTCTCTCTCTTTCGCTCTCAGTTTCACTCACTCTCTTGGCTTTAGTATTGCCTTCACCCCATTAAATCCATCCATCTAATATAAACCCATTATGCACATACGCACCTTCTTCATCTCTCTATTTCAACATATAATAACATTTCTAATTCCAAAAGCATGTACAAGGTTACGGTGTCACGTTTTTGGGGTTTTTAAAGCAGGAATTTCACCCACAGTTCTTTTCCATTGGCATCATATAATGGAGTCCATTTGTTCTGTTGGTGTGGCTGCCACTTTATGCACTGGTAGTTTGGGTCCAAATAGGAGTTCTCAGCATCCTGCATCAAACCTTAATAACACAAAAGCGACAGAATCCAACTTGTTTAAAGATTTCAATAAAATAAGTAAAATGTCTGGCATTTTATGTGGGTGTGCATGTGTGTACCTGGTTCTTGTTTGATAATGCCGCTCAGTATTTGAGCATTGAGAGTGCTGTTAGGAGAATCTGAGTGCTTCCTCTTCTTCGCTTGGTGAACAGGAATACCACTTAACACACACACACACACACACGCAAATGAAAAATGAATAAGTCAATGCTATTCAGTTTTAATTCAATATGTTCTTTTCTCTATTGTTATATATTATTTTTTCTTTGTCTGCCACTATTTCTCTGTCTCTCTCTTGCTGTCTCACTCTTGTCCTTGTGGATGCTGTAGCAGCTGATGGAGCATCTGACTCTGTTGCATGTCTCCACCCCCGCTGCTGGCTGGACCAATCGGGTACTGTGAAATCAGGGGCTCTGGTTTCAGGTACATGTCTCGGTGTATGCTGGGATAGTGGCCATGGGGGGGCAGGGGAGGTGGGGTGGTCATGTGACACATATTCTCAGGTGTCATGGTCCGAATCATGTGCGAGTCTGAGGAAAGAGTGACAGAAATTAAAATATGCTGTATATTCTGACACTATGCGAAATATCAAATCAACATTGCGTATACTATTTACGTATAATATTTACTGTCTAAATTCCAAAGTTACACGTAAAACAAAGTAAAAGATAATCTTGATTTTTTTTTCCCACATGGCTAATGCTATGTTCCATTGTTAAACTGGATTTCTGCCAATCAGATTAAAATCTTCCACACCTTTCTCCTTGGTGAGAAAGACCAACACAGGTGTGCAGGAAGCAGCACAAATTTGTTTTTTCTTGGTGGACTATAACAGTCATGTTACATTCAATTGATGAACCATACAACAACAAAAAATTTGCTATTTTCAAAGAGACCTAATCAAAATGAATGGCCCTAAACAATTGAAATTATTTGGATTTCTCTGTGAATAGTTTCTAATAGTTTTAGAAATACATAGCTGTCTCTCAGGTACTTCCCTCTCTTGTTCTCACTTTTCAACTTCTTTTTGGTCTCTGGATCCCATACAGCCATGTATTCAATTCAAGAAAGTTCAAAACATGCTGTTTTTATCTGAAAATGCATGTTTTTAAAATACATGCTGAAAATACATGCTGTTTTTTTATCTGAATTGCATGTGTGCATTCCTCATTCATGACTAAATAGAAATATCATCTGGTTTAAGTCTGTCTACTGTCTTTGGTTGTGTTATTGCTATGCAATATCTACAGTGTATTCCCATGAGAGAACATCCCTCATTCATTGCTTCTCGCTGTAATTTCAGAATTATTATTTATTTGTAAGCCACTTGTCATTGCCTATAATCAAACTGCCAAATACAAAATTTCCAAACTTCTCTTATTGCTCCATAGGAAAGCCTTTTAGTTTCTGGAACTTACCATTCACTTGCTGGGGAGAGTAGGGCTCTGAGCTAGAGTCTGGTGGAGACTCGGGTAATGTTCTGTAATAAAAAGAGTTTGTAAAGAACAGAGTTTTTTTAAATAGAAAAAACAGGGGAATAAAGTGCATTTTGCAGAGTAATAAAGTAGACAAAACGAATCATGGAGCTCTTTGCACAACCATACCTGTTGTTCCCATGTTTTCAATGTTACAAAATCCAATTAGTGATTGCGAAAATGTAGCACATTATTCAGAACTGTAATTCATAAAAGGTTATCGGTACAGATCCATTTGTCTTATTCTTCACAGATTGCTCACGGTTGACTCCCTCTGCTCCCTCTCTGAGATTTGTTTGAGTTTTATTTGTTGAAGTTTAGTTCAGGTCATTTTGCAAACTGGGTGGGGAAAGTCCTCTATTGGCATTGCCAACAGAATCAGCCACTCGGAGGTGTGGCTACGGCAATCAAAATGCTGCACTGGGAACTTGCTATTTTCCCGAAGGGCACACAGGAGTTCAGCACGACACTGGCTAACTTTAAATCCTGTTCATAATCCTGAAAAGAATGTGGTGTTGATTTCACATCTATCTATTTTCTGAGGTCTGAATAGACGGAGAAGTAAGCTTGAATACACAAAGTATGATTTTGTGAATTAACGTGTCATTTATATTAAGAGTCCGTAATAACAGTGTCCTCAAAGCTTCAAACTACTCAGCCTCTGTGTCCTTTCTTTCTCCTTCCTCTTATCAACCTTTGTTTAAATACCACACTTGGTGTCTAACCTCCTGCTGCAATCTCTCTTTCAATTTCACTCAGTCACTCACACACTCACTCACACTCACTCACACACTTACTCACTCACTCAGTCAAACATTCACTCACTCAGTCACTCACTCAGTCAAACATTCACTCACTCACACTCACTCAGTCACTCACTCACTCACTCACTCACATTCACTCACTCACTCACTCACTCAAACACTCACTCACTCAGTCACTCACACACACACTCACTCACTCAGTCACACACTCACTCACTCACACTCACTCATACATACACACACACACACACTCACTCACTCACACACTCACTCAATCACTTACTACCTCACTCACTCACTCACTCATTCACTCACTCACTCAATCACTTACTACCTCACTCACTCACACACATTCACTCTCTCTC
The DNA here is from genome assembly GCA_028565825.1 of Olivaichthys viedmensis. Lineage (NCBI taxonomy): Eukaryota > Metazoa > Chordata > Actinopteri > Siluriformes > Diplomystidae > Olivaichthys > Olivaichthys viedmensis. The sequence goes on along the minus strand of JAOUQW010000010.1, from coordinate 14,761,911 downwards.
TGTCTCACTCTCTCTCTCACCCAGGTGCGTAGTGAACGCAGTGTTCAGGTTTGATGTGAGACTGTGGGACCGGCTGGTGATGCTGGTGGCTCTGGTGGCTCTGGCAGGGATGACTGTGTCTGAGCAGGCCGAGCGGGGGTGGAGGGGGATAAGGGTTCTGGCACTGTGGGGGCACACACTGGACACTGCCCTGGCGCTGGGAGTGAGGGGGGCTCACGCCACACACCACCCCCCCGGAGGAGGACGCTCCGGCCTGGGGGGAGGAGTAGTTATGCCCTGGGGCGCTGTGGACTTCGGAAAAACAGCTGCAAGAGAGTTTGAAGGAAACAGTTTTATAAATGCCTACACAATCATTATGCAAACAAGCCAGCAGCCAAAACATACAGCATGATGTGGTGTCAAAGTAAACACATAGAGTGCTAACAATTTTTCCTGACGATTGAAGAGTGCTGAGTTTGAGCAAGAACATATGCCCAACTACTGGATCGTATCAGTTGTAGTGTGTGTTTATACAGGGGGGGGCTAAATTCATTTGTAATGGCCTCAGGTAACTGCTTATTGTTGTACTAAGGACAGTGTAAGATTAAGATGGTTTCCGAATGTGTCAGCCTGTTTTAAATGTATTGTATGTGTGTGCTTATGTGTGTGTGTGTGTGTGTGTGTGTGTGTGTCTGTTATTGTTGCTTGAGATTCTCACATATCTGTGCTGTCGTCCTCTTTGCTGATGTATTCCTCCAGGATACTGGTGTCGATGTTTGATGGCTCCAATGAGCTGTTAATATCATGACCTGTTCAGGAGAGAAGAGAAGAGAAGAGAAGGTAAACATCTTCTCCCTAGTTACAAATGCCTCTGTTAGTGGTGTCACATTTATGATAATAATCGAAGGATCAAAATCAATTTATTTTGCAGTAAATCATGATCACACGTACAGTGGGGTCCAAAAGTCTGAGACCACATTGAAAATCTGGGATATTTTCCATTGCGACTGTTTGGCACTCTAAAACACTTTGCTGAAACTGGATCAGTCTTATCCAAAGCACGATCAGGCGCAGACCAAAAGTGACCACACCATCAGAAGAGCAATACATAAAGCTTTGTTCACTGA
>JAOUQW010000010.1:14728869-14739080 GCA_028565825.1 Olivaichthys viedmensis | reverse complement strand
CTATACAGGACTACATAAAGTGCAAATACACGACAGTGAGGACGAGTGCAAATATACACTATACAATAAATACACAAATGGGCTGAAATGAAGTGGGCCATACTTATACCATGTATGCAGTGCACCATTGTAACATTAGCTGATCTGGTCCAGTGGAGAGGGCGCTCATAGCTGGCAGCTATGTAATTTAACTGAATGAATCGCTAACGCTAGGCAACAAAGTTAACATGAGCTAAACTGACAGGGATCCTGAAAGTAAAAGTAGTCGTTTGCTTTTGAATGGATCGCAAAGTAAAACGCTAAAGTTAACAGATGTACTTGAGTAAAGTTGAAATCGGCCCATTCCAAAATCACACATAAGTTCAGTATTTCTACTTACTTAAAACCACTGGAAATAACAGTTCAACATAAAAACTTCTCCTTCTCCACCGTCGCTGTCTCTGCATCATTCATGAGCAATCAATCATAACTGGTCACTATGTCATAACCGCCATAACTGGGGAAGATTTCATATTTGGCTGACCTTATACTAGTAATGTTTCATAACTGCAACTGAAAAACACTTACTGCATGACCACCAGGAATCTCCTGTGAAAGCCATCATAAACACACTCTACAGCCCATTATCACCATTCTTTTGGCTAAAACACTAACATCATCATCAGTGGTGGGAAGTAACCCATAGGAATTGTACTTTCATTCCAAAATGGCTACGCTGGATGTATGTTCTCAAAGCCTAAGGTCTGCATTCAACCTTGGCGTGTGGGCGTTATAATAGTATGGAGTTTGATTTTTAGATTAAATTTACTGTTCCCAGCTCAACGAGTAACAATAGAAAACACACACAGCCACACAACTGCTCAGTAACGTACTTCATGCGTGTACTTCACCTTGAGTATTTTAATTAACATATATATATATTTTTTATCTTTCTTGAGTATATTCATGGATAAGTACTTCCTTTAGTTTTTAGTTTTTTTTCTGAAGTACCAGAATGTAGTTTTTCAGTGCTCATTCCACCACAGTTTATTAGTCCATAAATTGTTTCTATGATCATAAACACTGCGTAGTACTACTACTGGCTTTAGTACTGAAACAAAGTGGGTGACTTAGGCTGGGGTTATACATGCTGTTAACTACGCATACATATACGCAAGATGGCCACCATATGTATCCTGCGTTCATTCAGCACGTCGATTGTGCACGTCCCAAAAACTTAACGCAATCCTGCGTTAACGGCTCTGTAGAACGAGATAAATAAACTCTCCATCTATGTTAGCGCCACTGCCGCTATTTCTGCCGTTTTCTCAAGTTACACGTTATCATAGCTTCCTCAACTCCCGCTATCTTCACCGTTTACCTTATTGTGCAAAATCAGGAAGTGGTCGAAGAAGATATTCCGGTGCTGGCGCCGTTTCGGCTCTGACCCGCCCCCTAGTGTACAGAGTTTTTAATCCTCCAGATGTACGAACGTACTGAAGCGAGTATGTGATCAATGACCCTGGCATAGCTGCTGCGTCCGCACGCTTACACATAGTCACGCAGCAAGTATAACCCCAGCCTTAATCTAGAGTCACTAACTCATTTCTGTGTGTGTGTGTGTGTGTGTGTGTGTGTGTGCATGTTGGGTAACTGCTGTTTTATTAAACCATCGAAGTTAAAAAGGATTTATGGCAGCTGCTGTAAAGCAAACATGGATAACACTTTCGGAGGAGGAAATCAAAGAGTTAATCTGAGCAGATCACATAATATTTAGCCTTTGACCCTGATGAAAAGTGTGAAGTACACTGTGGACCTGTCAGTCTGCCAGTACTTGTCAAAACAGAAGAACCATTCAGACACCCTGAATGGCCTAGGCTGTTGAGCAGAATTTGGCTGGGGAATTGAATTGAACTTCTTTCAGATGGGTAGGATTAAGAGTTTTTATCATTTTAAATTAAGCTGCCATTATGAATGACGGATACATTTTCTTAATCGAAATAGCACAATGGAATGGACAGTCAGTGTAACACGTAGCCTGTATAAGTATAATGTTTTGATGAGTGCAATGTTGTGAGAAACAGTGGAGTTTATGGAAACAAGTGTATAGGACATAAACTGATTTTTGGCATTCAGATCACCTGTGTAAACTGTTTGTTTTTCTCTATTTGTGTGTATTGTGTGTGTGTGTGTGTGTGTGTGTGTGTGTGTGTGTATTTGTGTGTGTTTACATGTGCTACCTCCAGCTTGCTTCCTTATCAGTGTTTTGTAGAGTCCTCTTGACTAGTCTGTCCTCACTATTTCACGTCAAAATGTGGCATCGAGGTTAGTGTACTGCTTGTGGGTGTATATGTAAGCTGCTCTAGTCATTCTCCGGGACTTTTACTTACTTGAGGTTTTTTTTTGTAAATCAGTCTTTTTTTGAATGAAGTGTTACAGCTACATTTATTGTAAAAAAAAAAAAATCACATTGGATGTCACTATATGTCTTCTATAGAATAAGATTTAATCTTGTGTTGATTCCCAAAGAAAGAAACCACAAAATTCCTCTAGCCATGTTACACAAAAGTGTTTTAATTATGTACTTGATTACTGGTATATTCAATAAATAAAAAAAACACTTATCGAGACCAATTATCTAGGTAGATCTTCCAAACATAATCTCAAAGAAAGCATAAATCAGCTTTAAGTTTGAAATATGAAATGGTTTTTAGTATGCTGATTGCCTTGACTTATCGTATTGTTTCTTCATTTAGTTGTTTAAATTGTAGTAATGTAGTAAAACAACTGTTTGTGTGTGGTTAATGGGTCGCAAATGATTTATAACTCCATAACCGTTTATTTATTTTCACATCAGAACAACGCAAGAAATACTCCAACTCGAACTTCATCATGCAAGAGACGTCTCAGTACCACGTCCAGGTAAGCCAGCCATCTCTCTGCCCCTCTCTTTCTCAGTCTCTCTATCCTTTCATTTCTCTCCTGCCTCTTAGTATATCTTTCATTTTGTTACTAAACTGAAGAACGGAGGTGCAATGCTCGCTGTGTTTCCAGTAACTCTGTGAACTTGTAAGTTAATGTTTAAACACATTGCAATTTTTGGTATCACAACGCAATAAAACAATTAAAGTCAAGTCACTGGATTGCTGGTGGATTTATCAAATGGGACCACACATTGAATCACTGTGTAGTTATTACACACTAAAGATTAAAAAACTAAAGAACATGCTTTATTTGAACCTAAAAAGAGTTGGACTTGGAATGGTGATGGTTTTATTTGTGGATATTTAAGTGAACAGATGCTAGTGGAAGCTCATACAAATCTGGGTGCAGTTCTCTCAGTTTGGTGACCACAGGAAACTTTTGAACTATCGCACACTCTCGCACACCTTTCTAACGACTGGGTTGGGTAACTTATCTCTTTCTCTGTCCAACCTTTTGTCACACGTGCACATGCGTGCTCGGATACACAAGCACGCACAAACAGTGGTAATCTCTCCCCCACATACAGGTACTCTAATATTAGGTTTCCATGCTTACACTTACATTTTAATATCGGTACTAGGCTCGTTTTCCATGCAGCTTGAGAGACCTGCGCAGCAGAACGTTGACCTCATTACTCCCATTACAGATTATTTATCTGGTTTGATGGACTATTGCTTATTCTTGCTCTCTGTACTGGTGGTCATTAGACATCGCTTGTGCACGGTTTCAGACAGTCAGCAGAGAGCAGTGTTTTATTAAAGATGGAAGAAAATAAGCCTGGAATAAGATTTCCAACTACAGTGTGTGTCAACCATTTTCTTTAATAGGTGTAGGATTTTGTCTAATATATATACAGTATGCCTTTAGGCTCAAAAACTAGTGTCAAAAAATAGGCTGCCAATTTAGTAATTCACACCTTCTCCCAGGAATGCTAACATGACTAATGATGAATGAATATTATTCCATTGCGCACTGTTATAACTGACCATATTTCGGATTTTTGGGTGAAGTACTGCTTTGAACCTTACGCATATTTTCAGCTCGTCTGGCACTTCTGCTTGTTTTCGTTTGCATTACTTGGATCATTAGGCTCAAAATGAGTTCCAGTCGTCTTTCAGAGCCTGTCGAAAACTCTCCAGCCTTAGCGCAGACCTGATTGAACATGCAGATAGTGTGTGTGGTTAAATTAGATGTTTAATGCATGCGAGTAACACGAAACCCTCTGGCACTCAGAATGAGTGGGGTTTTTTATCAATAATGGAAGATGTTTTAAATAAATACTGCTCTATCTGAGTTAACCTTAGATATGGGTCAGATATAGCGGTAGCTGTGTTCCTGGTCTCTCTCACACACACACACACACACACATGCAATGCACAGAGACAGGTTAACAGAGTGTGTGCTGAGTATGAAGGAGTATAAAAAGGTTATTGTTGTGTTTGCATGACTGATAAAAAAAAAGCATAAAGAACACACAAACAATTGAAACAATGAGAAGGTGTGGCTATTGCCATGACACCAATGATAAATATATAGACATCCAAACTTCCTTATGACAACAAGGTGGTTACAGTATAAAGCAAGCTAGTGAACAGAATGAGGAGCTAAAATTAGGCCAGGTTAAGATTTTGTTTGCATGTTCACTTGTCCAAAACACAAGATTGCCTTTTCTTTTTCTTTTTCGTTTTGACATTGCACACTATCGGAAGGTTGTTCTGTAACCTCCAGAAGCTTCCACTTTATTTCAATGTCCAGTCAACACAGACATGTGGAATCAGTATTGAGAACTGTGTGTTCTATTTTTATTTTGTTTGGGAATGGATTTACTGTTTGAAAGATGAGGTTTTAGCATATAAACTACATTTGGAGCTTGTATAAATTGAGAAATAATATTGTTTGCCCAGAAGCCTTGCTTCCATGAAGGAGTGGGGGAATATTTTTATATAAATCTGTAATGCCTTTTCAGCATCTGTCCACGTTTGTAATGGACAAGTCCGAGTCCATCGCCACAGTGGACGATGCGATAAAGAAACTCATCCTCCTGGACTCTAAAGATAAAATCTGGACCCAAGAGATGCTGCTGCAGGTCAGCGACAAGGCCGTCAAGCTCCTAGACTGTGACACGATGGTGAGCACCTTGTGCTTGTGTGTGTGTGTGTGTGTGTGTGTGTGTGTAGATGTTTTCTATGTTTGTGCTTTTGTGTGTGTGCCAGATCTCAAATAGGAAGTAATCTCACATCGGCACTGATGAAATACTTTTGCTATGCCCACATGTCTTAAATGCAGACTTCTATTAGCACCATAATTAGATTACATAATGCATAATGCATCGTTAAAGCATTTCCTAATAACGGAAAGAAAAAAATCGTATTTTCACTCATTATCTCTGCTGGTCTTTTAAGCTTTCAAGATTGAACAGAGAAATGAGGTGTTTGTTGTGGCCTTGCTCTATGATTCAGACTATAATGTAGGTTATATGGTTTGATTTCCTTGTCAATAAGAGATCTGACCGCGCTGCCCTTCCTCATAGACTTTTACCCCTGTCAGTGACAGCTTAGATAAACTGTCTTTAAGGATTTAAAGATTTTATATTTTTTTCCCTGTGAAATTTCATTTAGTTTTAGTTTTTGATAGAGGATTCCTTAGTTTTAAAACCATCATTCCAAAATATAGTTAAAAATAATAATAATGATAAAATATATATTTTTTAAATGTATATTTTATGTTACAAATTTTATGCAATAATAAATGTTAATATATAAACATTTACCATGAAATAAATAAATAATTTAAATATATTTGAATATAGTGTTAGTTTTAGGAGTCACAGTATAGTAGTGAGGCTTGTACCAATTATGCATTAGTAGTGATTAAGCCAAATGCTTATTCACTATGAAAGCTAAAAGATTGTTTGCACCCTTTTTACACTATTTCAGTATGGTTTTAATGTCGGTCATTATTATGTTCATTTCATTTGAGCTTTTAACACAATCTACAGCTTTAACTTTTATTTCAGTTTTTTTCTTTAATAGTTTTAGTTTCATATAATAACCTTATTAGCAATAGTGCACGATCGGATATACTCGAGGCTATTCATTTCATTAGTTCTCTGCGTCTTTGTCTTGTATTATATTTCTTACTCTGCCCTTGTTTTTTTTTTTAAACACTTTTATTCTTTTCTCTCTACCTTCTCTCTCTCTTTTGGCACATTTACCATCTGGTCTCTGTTTCTTTTTCACAGGAGGAGCTGGAGAACTTTCCTCTCTCCACAGTTCATCACACTCAGACTGTGCTAAATAAGACACGGTACCCGTCTGTCCTCCTTTTGGTCTGCCAGGACAGCGAGCAGCACCGACCAGACATACACTTCTTCTGCTGCGACGAGGTGGAGGTGAGGCACACACTAACGCTCATAGGCTTCCATGTAGAATGAAGGCGGTGTCCTCTTCTCGGAGCACGTTAGCTCTAGCTTCCCTTTGCCTTTGTGGTATACATAAAGTGTACCTTTGCCCATACATGGACTACTTCTGTAACTTGTACCACGTTTAGTTATGAAATGTGAGTTATAGAAATAAGCATCAGAGAGGAACGTTCTATTTTATGCGGAAGTGTATAAATCTGTAATAAGATTTCCAACTGCACTGTGTGTCAACCACTTCAGGCAGAGATAGTTCACGCTGACATCGATAGTGCTTTGGGAGACAATAAACACGGCAAGAAGATGAGACCGCAGACGCTAAAGTAAGTTCATGCTGTAACTGCAACAACATCATGGCTGTCCAACACTCCTATTGCCCACCCCTCCATCACACACACACACACACACACACACACACACATACACACACGTATGGTTCCATACAGTAAGGTTGCAGTAGGTTCAGTAGTTTTCAGTAGGGTTCAGTAGGTTGCAGTAGGTTCAGTAGCTTGCAGTAGGTATCAGTAGGTTCACTAGGTTTCAGTAGGTTTAGTGGGTTGCAGTAAGTTCATTAGGTTCAGTCATTTTCAGTAGGTTTCAGTAGGTTCAGTGGGTTGCAGTAGTTTTCAGTAAGTTTTAGTAGGTTCAGTAGGTTTCAGTAGGTTCACTAGGGTTCAGTAGGTTCAAGTAGGTTCAGTAGGTTTCAGTAAATTCATTAGGTTTCAGTAAGTTTCAATAGGTTTAGTAGGTTTCAGTAAGTTAATTTGGGTTCATTAGGTTTCAGTAGTTTTCAGTAAGTTCATTAGGTTGCAGTAGGTTGCAGTAGGTTCAGTAGGTTTCAGTAGGTTCAGTAAGTTCAGTAGGTTTCATTAGATTCAGTAGAGCCCAAACATAAACTAAGGAAACTTGGATCTAGTTCTAGATCATTTTCCACCAGCTTAAGAGACAGCTGAAGCAGTCACAGTGACATCAGTACAAGCGACTGCATCATTTCGGTGCACAAAGATGCCACTGTTAAGTCCTACATGAAAGAAGTGCTTAGATTTGCATTGTTCCCTTGTCTGATCAGCTGTTTGGTTAACCAGCTAATATTTACTGCAACGAAATTACTGACCAAAAGGCTCATTCATGAAAGTTTTTAAATTTCACCATTGATAATAATTACAGTGACAATTAAAATTGTTCGAATTTTAACTATTGTATGAAAATATGACAGAATGAATATAACATTGTAAGGATGTTATCAATACACATAAAGCCTTCATATGATCACCAAACGAAAGTGTTTCTGTTTGTTTATGCTGTGTTTGTACCGTAAAAACCAATGTTTTTTTGAGAACTTAAATAATAAAACAGCACAATGTTGCTTTTGAAGGCACAAACAATGAGCCAGACTGTGCTGTGTTGTATATATTTATGTACAGACGGGTGACAAATGAAAGGAAAAACCAACATACAGTGTGTTAGTAAGGTGTCGGGACACCACGAGCCTCCAGAATAGCTTCAATGCGCCTTGGCGTAGATTCTGCAAGTCTCTTGAACTGTACTGTTCAAGAGGAGCGATGGAGAACCGTTCTTCCAAAAGATATTCCCTCAGTTGGTGTTTTGATGATGGTGGTGGAGAGCCGCTGTCTAACACGTCGCTCCAAAATCTCCCACAGGTGTTCAATTGGGTTGAGATCTGGTGACTGTGAAGGCCGTAGCATATCATTTACATAATTTTCATACTCATTGAACCATTTGTCACCTGTCTGTGTATATTTTTAAATCACTGCTTGTTGGTGTGTATGGTGTTGCACTTTGCATAACTAATCAGCAATAAACAGTGCTGCTAGACCCACCCCCAAAGTACTCTTGAACCATACAGCTGAAACTTTTGGTACTGGACCAGGTGAGAGCTCCAGTGTTGTACGAGCATATATACGGTAATGATCATGCTGAAACTAAACACACTCACATACTCTCCTCTTTCAGGGTGAACCAGGAAAAAATTAAGCGGCATCGGGAGACAATCATCCCACCCTCAGAGTCAAAAGATTCTATCCCTGGAATCAAAGGGCGCGTGGCAGCTATGGACATGAAAAGTGAGCCATACGCACGTGTGGGACACATGCAGAGCTACATAGTGTCCATTGCATAATTTGATTGATGTGCATATTTCCGTGTGTGCGTGTGTGCGTGCGTGTGTGCGTGTGTATTTGTCAGATGTAGAGAGACGAAGTTCCGTTCAGCAGGACACAGAGTCCCATGAGAAATTAGCCCAGCGCATTGAGAAGGAAGTGGTGAGTGCTCCTTTCACTGAGTAACATCAGATGGAAGAGACACACGCACACACACACAGGGCTAAAAACCACTCGAGCATTGAGAGTATCTAATGAATGGTGACATCAGGCCAGGTTTAATGATGTAATTGCAGTTATCTCTAAGTGTGTGTGTGTGTGTTGTTTAGCAAATCTTGAACTGTGCTCTGGATGACATTGAGATCTTTGTGGCACGGGTGCAAAAAGCCTCAGAAGCCTTCACCCAGCTCAACCAGCGTAACAAAAGCCGGAAAAATAAGAAAAGAGGACCAGCAGGTATTCACTGTTCTCACTCTTTGTGTTCCTTTACATTTTGAGAATACTTTAATATGAATGTTTGGGGTGTGTAACAATGTTAATCATTACTCTGCTGCTTTATGGTTATGTCCAGAGGGGATGTTAACCCTAAGAGCTAAACCGCCATCTGAGGTGGAGTTTATTGACAGTCTCCAGAAACTGAAGCTCTCCTTCAATCTGCTGGTGAGTTTCAGTATACGGCCTGCTTTGATCGGTCACACCCTCAACTCAAACACATACACACACACACACACACCCACACCCAAACCGTTGAGCCCTTTAAGTCAGCATTCGGACTTGCTGCAAGTGACACTTTTTGCCAAGGTCTTAAGACAACCGAAGCTTTATTAGACTGAACCCAATAAAATGTGCCACATGTATTTTACTATACTCTTGTTTAGTGAGCTAACAATTACAAATCTTTATAGCCATTTGTTTTCTGGGCCACTTTATTGCTCTAAAATGTCTATAGTGACTCCACATCAAATCTACATATTAAATCACCTCATTTCATTGTTGATGATGCTCAAAATTAGTATATAGCTTAAGTGTGGTTTTAAACAGATATCATGCTATTATGTAGCGTGTCCCTAAATCCTTAATGTGTCAGATTTACCAGCCGTCAGTAGACACAGGAGTGACCAGTCACATGCTCTTATTATTTTGTCCATATAATAGTCCTACATGTGAACATCATAGTGAACATCAGGTAATGCTGCTACTGCTCACTATAAGCGTTATGGTGCTGTAGAGCGAGGGCGCTTATTTGCATTCCGGGAGGAGGATTTAAGGATTTCCCTGTTCAAAGCTGGTAATGAACTGATAAGTTGAATGAGGTGTGTTTGAGCAGGGAAATCAGTAAGTGCACAGGACATACAGAACCAGCTACACCTGATCAAATTCTGTTTCTTGAGTTGAATCTTTAAATCCTGTTCATTAAAGTGGATTCATCTTTTAGTACATGTAATTTAATGCAAAGTTTTTGGGTTTTTTTTAAATAAAAAATAAACACAACCCGAGATCAGTGGCGTTGAGGGTGTGGACGCACACACACACACACACACACACTGCTTATAGCACCAGACCCATCGTATGATTCAAGTTTTATACTAAATTCTGTGTATTTATCGTTCTGTGTATTTATTGTTCTGTGTGTATTTGCACTCGTCCTCACTGTCGTGTATTTGCACTTTATGTAGTCCTGTATAGCGTGCTGCTGTATTGTTGCGTGT
>JAOUQW010000010.1:14696259-14716063 GCA_028565825.1 Olivaichthys viedmensis | reverse complement strand
TTGAGGCGGATGGGCTACAAAGGGAGGCCCTACCCAGTATTAGTATATTAGCACCTAATAAAGTGTTCGGTGAGTGTAGTTTTCAACATTGAAATCGTGGAAATGTGATTTTGATACTGTCCTAAGGGCTTCATTTAACTACAGTTGGGATGATCTGTATATCATCATTATTATTATCACCATCATGCCATGCTATAATTTACATTTCCTTCAAATTATAGTACAAAAAAAAGGTGTGGGGGGCTCCTCTTCTTTAAGCCCCCCTCCAATTTAAGCCCAGGTTGTGGCCTTCGCTATCTACAATACTGGCTTGTGATGATGCTTGGTTCATATTGAGGCCTTGATAGTCTAGGGATCAGTATTGGGGCAGTGGGATCTTTGTGGAAGGAATAAATGCATTTCTTTGGCTCTGAAGACTCCAAGTTAAACCTCTTGGTACATCTTCTCAACCACTATCACCCCCAGGCTACTGCAGGCCATGAGAGGCACCTTCACTCCATAAGCTTCCAGTTTGCTCGATGAGACGAGCAATGATTTTCTGTCAGCATATAATAAAAGATTATACATGGATCTGCTGGTCCAGATAATTACCTATGGCAGCCAAGAGTTTTCCATTTGTCCATCAGTTTGACAATGCTTTAACAAACTTTAACAGACCAGGACTGAGATATGATTTGTAGCAAATGTCCAATTATTGTTTCAAGATGAAATTAAGTTTCCCATCATGCAGACGTGAGAATAATGAAACCACAGAATCAGCCTTGCAACATGGTGGTTAGATTGCCCCTTTGAGTATGCAGTGCAGGCTCTGCCACTTAAGTTCCTACAGAGTCTTCTGTTTCCATGACATCACAGTTTGTAAGACCTGGAGGATGCTTCAAGGCTTCAAAAATCATTTACTGATCCTAACATCACATTGGCTTTTGATTAGATCCCCTGCAGCTTTGGGTGAAAAACATTTCTTGTAATCTCTGTGCCATCGACGTACAAAACGTCCTATAGACGTTTCTTTCTGAGGTTTTAAACCTCAAACGTTCATGAGTGTAAGATGGAAAATGTGTTTCGATAGGTGTGTGATTGTTGTGCATGTTAGCTTAATAGTATATGTCTGTTTAATCGAACGTGTCATATCGCCTTGTTTATTTCCCAGCTGGAACAGGAAACAACGTATTGAGGTTTGGCTGACGTTAATTGAAGGTGACATTGGTTTCCAAGCATGCTCCCTGTAGCTGTCCCTTCTTTAGCTGCTATCTTTTCCCACAGGACTCCACCCAAAGTTAGTCACCCTAGAAGCTAACACAGCCAGTCCACCGACCGCCTTGAAAAATGCTTCCACATAAAATAATTCGCCTGACACAGCTCTTTTGGAGAGGATTAAACAAGCCAAAGCATGGTGCCTCTCTCAGGGAAGCGAACCCATAGTTTCAAGGAACTACAATTCCTACGAGGCACTTGTTTACTCCGAGAGCGAGCCAAGTTTCAACACGCTGGTGGAAAGCAGGAGGGCATAGTGGGGTCTGCAGGGCTTTAAATAGCCAATAAACTAAATAATTCAAATAACTTCAAGAATGCAAGTTCTCCTACGCCGCTGGGCTCAAATCAAACTTCCTTGGTTTATGTCAGTTTTTTCTTTTGTGTTTGTGTGTGTTTGTTTGTGTGTGTGTGTGTGTGTGTGAGCTTCAGTTTGGGTGCACTTGTGTCATAGCAAATCAATCATCCCTTGTCTGTCTGTTTACCCACAGCCAGTTAGATGCATTAAAGCAGTTACTCATCCTTTCACATCTGCCTCCTGCTTTCTCTTTGGCTTCCTCTCCTTTACTACTTTCCCATATGCTTTTCTTACACTTTCCATCTTTGTTTCCTCCACATCCCTCCACTGCTATGGATTTCACAGTAGTTTAATATAATATTTGTCTTTTCTTCTATGTTAACTTCAGTCAACTCCAGACCACTGTTCAATTCATACCACAGGTTTTTAATAGGGTTTAAATTCGAAGACTGAGATTGCAAAAAACTGATTTTGTGTTCCTGAAACCATTTTTGTGTTGATTTGAGTGTATGTTTGGGGTCATTATCTTGTTGAAAGATCCATCTACAGCCATGTCTTAACCTCTTGGCAGAGACAACCAGGCTTGGGGCTAAAATATCCTGGTATTTTGCAGACTTTATGATGCCATCAATCTTCACAAGAGCCCGTAGACCACCAGCCGCTAAACAGCCCCAAAGGATCAATACCATATTTTACAGTGGCAATTTCCATGCAGTACCCTTTTATCGCCAAACATTCAGATGGTGTTCATGGCTAGTTATTAATGACGCTTGGTTAAGTTCAGGAGCTGTATTTTGTGGCTTGCTCTAAGGAAGGGCTTCTTTCATTCAAACCTTCCAAACAGCTTGTTGTTATGGAGGTAGCATCTAATAGCTGATTTAGAAACTTTACACCCACAATCCCAGGGGCGGAGCGATGATGTCCTCTGCTGGGTAAGAAGACAGAGCGGCGTCACTGTCCCCGAAGCCCGGGGGTGGAGCGATGACCTCCTCTGCGGTTTCAGGGAACACGCCTGCTGTGGCGCTAAGGAACTGGGGTATGCCTACTACTGTGGTAGGGCCCTGGGGTACGCCTACTACGGCGGTAGGGGCCGGGGGCACGCATACTAGAGCGGTAGGGACCTGGGGTACGCCGACTATGGCGTCTGGGAACTGGGAACCGCCTCTTGCGGCATTAGGGAATTCGGCTACACCTCCTGCAGTGTCAGGGAATTCGACCACGCCTCCTGCGGCCTCTAGGAACTCGGCCACGCCTCCTACGGGTTCAGGTGCGGCCGTCAACAGCCCCCCCTGTTTAAAAATAATAATAATAATAATTTTAGGGGGATCTCTTTCTCCACTCCTGGGAGGCTTGTAAGCTGGGCTGGGTCAGAGCCGAGCAGCTTCTGTAGCTGGCTTTGAGGCGCTGCGGAGCTGCTTTTGCCTCTCTCCAGTGGCTCAACTGGGCACCGCGTATATCGGTGTGGAGCCTGCCACTGGTTCGGCGGCGTGATAAGGCTCTTGCGTCCGCGACTTCCTCCGCCTCAGCGAACACCACTGCCAAACACGCTGGGTCCTTTGCTTTGAGCAGCGCGTAGAGCTCGCCGGCTGGCAGATAATCCTCCTCCTCCGCGGGGCGAAACCAGAAGTGGTTTGTGTATCCATTTTTGGGCTGATTATTCGGTCACGTCCGGATCGAGGGTGAGGTAAGGACACAAGCGTGCAGCTGCTTAACAATATTTATTTTACACACACTAAACATTAAACATCGAACATAAAGAAACAAACACGGCACGTAACACGAAACAACATGACATATACCATCACTGGAGACAGAAAAAATGGGGATACTTATAAGGGGTCACAAACAGGAAACACACTTCACGAAATTAGACAAGGGTGGGGCTATACAGACACACACACACACGTACACAAAACACGTGGCGCCTGTCGCATAGCGACCACAACGCAAGGCGGCGTGCGCGTGACACATGCTTCCTCTTCCTGGCAAATTTTCAAATGTTCCAGACTTTTGAAACTTTTTATCATGACCCTGATTGTGCCTATTGTTATTTTATTTTTAAACCCATGGTGATGAACGATGAAGGGATTTTACGTGTGCAACTGCATATTTGGTCAAAGGCAACAACACAGATTCTAGATACTGAGAGCAATTTAAAAAATTGATTGTCGTCATTGAAAAGAAATCTGGTATTTTTTATATTGTTAAGGGTGTCAATAATTTTGCCACGTTTGTGAGAGAAAACAATATTATTAAAAAAGTTCTTATGAGAATAAGACAATCTTTTCTTTTTCTGATTATTGTGTGTAATGTTTTACAATCACATTTGCGTGCTAAAAATTCTTCTGTATCTAACTTTCTATTCTTCACTCAAATCAAACCACTTTCCTTCTCTGCAAATACTCACAATTTTCAATTTTCCTCTCATCTTTCAGTTTTTCTCTTTACTGTCATCATATCTGCTTTCCCTCTCTCTTCCCCATGTGTCCTGGAGGCCTGCTGGTGAAGTGTGTGTGTGTGTTTCACAATTACAGAGTCCTCTTGCCATTTCTCTTCTCTGCAACGTTATCATGTCAAAACAGGGAACATTTTGCTTCCTTTCCTCCGTGCTGCACGGAGAGGGAGAGGACGCAGGTCACAGACTCCAAGGTTCCGGCTGCTGGAAATAGAACGGATATCTCATGGCATCGCTCCTGCACTTTTATTTCTAAAGAGTGGATTTAAATAATATGGAGAAAAGCCTTGCTACATTGTTGCATACGTTTTGCTTTTGCCCAGCTCTTACCTCTTTTTGGAAATCTATATTTCATTGTTTTTTCTCTGTGCTGAGGATCCCTTTAGAACCCAGTTCCTTACTGTCTTCCAATAACAGCTCACTCAATTATTGGCCAGGTGACTTATTCTTCTTTTTGGAAGTAATCAACTCCACTCTCATATGCACACTTGCTAAAAATGTTATTTATTTCCTACATTTGGAGAAAAAAAAATGAAGCGTACTCTTAAGGACCAGGTACATATGTTTTTAATCATATTTTTGCTTTTTTCTCCGAGCGCCAAATCCTTGACATTCCAGGTACTCTTCTTAACTAATGACGTTTTTCCACCAGATGGTGTGTCACGGCAAATTACCCACAATCCTCCGCGTTGTCTCAATTTCCACCACCAAGCGGTAGAAATAGCGATACAAAATTCTTCAGTAGTGTACCGACTGTCTGCCAAAGTTTCTTACTCGTTTCAAAAGTGCTTTTTCTGGCAGCTTTAAGATGTTAATGTTTCAGATTCATTTTTATTTATTTTCCCCACAGTAATGTTTTATTATCGCTATTTAGATAGTATTAGTATTTCTTTACTGATCCGGTAAATCTGCCATCTTCTAGTTAGGACAAATTCCAAATGGCTTCCTATTCACTTTGTTTGTGCCCTACATATGGTATAACATAATGGAGCTGAACACCTTACCTAGTGCCCTCATGCTTAGTGTAGAATGAGATTTGAACACGCACTCGGCCAGGACACGGATAGCCCTGGGTTCGGATTTGTTGCAGAGCTGCGCTGCTTGGTGGAAAAACACCATTAATTGCCTTCTTTCCTTTTGTAGTCAATGTTTAACCTTGCCCCCCCCTCCCTTTTTTTTTCTTTCTTTCTTTTTTTTCTAAAGAAAAAAAGCCCTTCTCTGTGAGTTGGGTGGGTTTAAGGCGAGGGTGGTTTTGATCCCATGTAAGCAATTCTTTCTATAAAACTGTTTGTTCTTTTTATTAACCAAAACTTGTAATAAAAACAGAATAAAAAATTGATAATGGGTAGAAACCTAATGAAAGAATGTGAGAGAAAGGCAGGTAAAAAATAGAGCATTGTACTGCTGAAAGGGAGAAGGGGGACAAAGGGAGAATAAAGGGACGTAGGGGGGAGAGGTGTGGGATGGAAAGGTGTGTATGGACGGTCTATTAATAGCGTGTTATGATGTAAGCCGGGGCTCCCGCCGCGTTGGGTGGATTCGGCCGTCTGCTGCAGCGCACAAAAGGACAACACCACAGTCCCTGTCTACGGGAACCTGGCACAGTGTTTGTCTGTGTGTGAGTGTGTGGGTGTATGTGTGTGTGTGGGGGGGGGGCTTCATAGTGCGACTCAAACTCTTCTCTGACGTTGTGTTTCTGCATGACTGTTTTTTACATTGATTTCCATTGTCCAATTTTCCTTTTGTCTCAAGACTGCGGTTATGCGCACTCTCAGCTGGACAGGTGCAGGACCTGCTGTTCAGCCATTTGCTATTTTACCACACAAACACACACACATACTTTGTAGCTAAGAAAACCAAACTATTTGCTACACTGTAACAAATGAATGTGCCATGCTGAAATTAACAGCATGCTCACTCTTAATATTGGCTGAGCATGACCAATTGCTTCAAATGCATTACTTTGCGGAGTGTATTGTATTATCGGTACACTGGTTTGCAAATGGTTCAGTACTATGGTCTATTTACCTGAGAAAAAAAAATTCTCATCAAATTGATAATCTGTGTCATAAATACTCTGGTCATTAAATAATTTGGTGCAGATTTATGCATCGTTCAAACAATCCGACAATCTTATTATACAATAAATACCCACATACAAACACCACACAATGGTTTGCTTCATTTTGCACACATTAATTTTTTTAACACACATGTGAATGTTCTTTCGCACAAAACACAAAAACTTCACATCCCATACACACTGGATGTGAATGTTTCAGTTGATGTTGTGATGTTGTGTCTCTGCACTGTGTGTATGTGAAAATATGTGTAGTATGTTTAATTAGGTGTATTTATTCTGTGTATTGTAGCACCCAAATTTCACCTTGGGGATCAATAAAGTACATCCATCCATCTATCTATCATGACGTCTGTCAACACTGAAGGTTTAGTGTTGGATATGCATACAGCATATATGTGTGTGTGTGTGTGTGAGTGTATAAGCACAGTTTTGTAATAGACATTTACCCGAGCATATTCAGTCAATAACTTAACAGTACTGAAGCGCACAAATAGGATTCATATTAAGTTTATACATTGTAGATGAATAAGTAGTGCATAAAACACATCAAACTCTTAGATGTACAAATGATTGTTTTTTTATTTGTTTTATTTAATCATAGAACATAGTAAGAGCTCAGCTCTATAGCTCCACCCACCCCACACACCCAAACACACAGAGGGGTGGGGGGCAGACAGGAAAACATATCAACCGATTAAATCACAGTCCGCTCGGCCAAAAAAACAGGAGAGGCAGAAAAAAAAAGACGGGAACGCTTAACCTTAGTGCTTCTGTGTTGAGCTTACTGACACCTCAATCTCAAACCCTACTCCCGAGCATACACACACTAAACGCGTCGATTTATTCAGTGTTATGAATGCCAACATAGCAGCTGTTCAGTGTTGTAAGGCATGATTGGAATTTTCCCATGCCAGTGATAAGCTCCTGACTGATTCTCCTGTCACTCTGTAAGACAACAGTTCAATAGTTTTTTGTGAAATGTTTGAAAGTTTGAGATGCTTGAATGCAAGTGGAGTGGTGTAAGAGCACTGAGGCGTCCAGACTGCATCAGCCCAGAACTAAACTGACATTCCTGTAAAGACACTCACACACACACACATACATACACACACACGCACGCAAACTTACTGACAGACAGCCAGATGCTTACAGAGACAGTTATACATCTACACACATCTAAACATAGCCAGACGCTGGGGTGTGGGAGGAGACGTTTCAGATCAGGGTAAGGAAGAAGGGCCCCGGCTTTAACACATTGTAAGCATACGATGCTGATGTAAAGCCAAGAACCGAGTATACCACCGTTTTCCCATCACTGATTGGAGGATATTTTTTTTTTTACTCAGTGTGACAACGGGTCACACAAAAGACTATGAAACTGTTGACGCTGTGCGATGCGTCTGGTCACTGGGCAGACAGAAGAAGGAGAAAGGAGGAAGAGGTGCAGAGGGTGAACACTGACCTCTGCTACAGGAGCGCTTCATCCACATCTAAACATCTAACACGCAATTTTATTCAGGACACGCAAGCTTCTACAGCACTACCACAGACTAGCGGGCGGACTAATGTTCGGACGAACATGTTACACACACACACACACACACACGCGCGCGCACACACACTCCTGCAATTCCTCTCTGCGTTCCCCATGCGCTCTCCTGGGCGCCTGAACCTCGCTGTGTTCATCAACAAACAAACAACAAACAAATCAACAACCCACACAAAGTATTAACAAGAAACAACACAGACCTTTTTAGATGCCACGTGGTAATTCATAAAAAACAACAAAAAAAACAAAACAAAATGATGACAATAAAAGAAAAAAAGCAGAATATAAAAAGAAACTGTGGCACCGCAAGGATCTACAGAAAGCGTGACCCCAGTAACTGCCTTTAGAACGCTTCTACATGGCGCTGACTGATTAAATCTACCAATTATATATACTGTGGGCCTTGACAGGCAGCTAAAATCTATACAGTACTTATTTTTCATATATTTATAGTTTTTTTTTATTTTTACACTATACAAAGTTGGCAAAAATACAGAAATAAATCCATGAAGATTGCACAGGTACGAGTTCTGAAACGTCAAGCACTCTTCATTGGGAAGTGGGGTCGGTATGAGACGAACTCCGGGAGGGCACAAGAGAAGGAGAGAGATGATCACCTATTAGCTTCCCAAACAGCCAAATAATAATAATAATAATAATCATCATCATCATATCATATTGTTTAAAAAAAAATTCAACTGTTATTATGCATTCTCTGTTTTGGGTCGTCTTGTCATTTCAAGACTGTTGAAACTTTAAAAGCACAGCCACTGGTCTACTTATTAGATCGTTCCTCTTTTCTCCGGATGCTCAAATCTGTATTAAAACTGGCTGTGAAATTAAACTCTGAAAGCCTCTCGGAAGCTCCGGAAACTTTCATTAACACGTTCCTTATCTGTGCTGAAATAGCTTCTGAACAACAAGTTAGTTTGGCAGCAAGTTCGACAAGTTTGTTTGGCGCTGAGGACTGGGTGCAGACTGTAATTTGGGGTTGTAACATCGAGGTGTTTATCAGCATCACACTGGGCTACGGCATATGGGAAACAGAGGGGGGGTCCTAAACATGCTGAACAAAATGCGACACTGCGCCTGAGTGTGTACAGAAGACGGATGTTCAACACTGCTTCTGTGGTTTTGACCACTTTAACAGGGGTTTAGACAGCCATCTTCCCAATCATGTCTTGTGATTCAGTGACTCTGTGTGTTAGCGTGCAGTGTGTGTGTGTGTGTGTGTGTGTGTGTGTCTTGCGAGCCTTTCATCTGTACCAGCAGTTAAAGCAACTGGCCAAAAAACCCTTCCGCGTTGTCTCCAAACTGCCAACTCTCTCTGCCAGAGTACTTATAAAGCTGTGACTTTAATATGATGATTATGCTGTTAACGCTGTTCCACTTATATAGAGGACTTATGGGTAATTTGAGGTTATGTGTTATGTCACACAGGGGGCTGGGATAAATGGGTTGTGCCTCTCTTTCTCTTGTATCTCCACTCAGTTTTTCCGCCAACCTCTCCTCCAATGAAAATACAGTGGACATCAAAGGCCCTTGTTCAAGAAGGGCGTATCATCATCATCATCATCATCATTTTCTAAACAACCACTTATCAGCAATATTTTTTTCATTGTTATTGTAAGTGGCAATTGGAAACAACTTTACAGCCATAAAATTTTCTCATTGGTCTGCAACAATTATTTACAGGAAAAAAATGTTTTTCAAAGTAATAATATTCGGGGCTTTATTGCACCCCCTTTTCCATAAAGAAAACTCAACATAAGAACACTTACTGTATCGCACATACACAGTTCTACACAGACCAACAGTCAAATGTAAACAGAAAAAGACCAGGTATTATTACTTATCGTTGTCATCTATGTTCATTCAGAATAATGTGCACAGGAACCCTGACTGGGAGTGGCCGAGCCGGCGCAAGGGCCAGCGCTTTAAACAATGAAAAAGGAGAGCAGCTGGAGGCTGGGACCAAGACAACACACACTGAGAGAGAGTGGTAAAGGGAGAGAGAGAGAGAGAGAGAGAGAGAGAGAGATCAAGACCAATAAGTTCATCCAAGCACATCTGAGTGCTCCCATCACCTGACTGACCAAGCCCCCCCACCACACACACACACTCTCAGCTCCGTGGACTTAAACTGCACTCTATTAGCCCCTCTCACAGCGACAGTGGATTACAGGTCTGATCTGCAGAGATGCAGAGCCATGAGACGAGTCCTGTCCGGTGGGAGCAAATCAGCGATTATCTATAAGCTGCAGAATGAGAACAATACAATGCATGGTTGCTATCTGATGCTGGTCAGTGTGTGCAGGGACGTGGGGGGCCCCTGAGGGCTAAGAGCACTGCAAACAGCCAAAATCGGAGCTTTGCACAATAATCTGCAAATCCCACCACAAACTGTGTTGACCTTTCCTGATAATAAAGCTTGAATTTATTTGAACAGAACATGGAGGAAGAGACGAAAGGACCAAGTCTGGAGACTGTGAATAAACACGTGGGCACAGAAATGCTGTCTGTGGAGAATTAGCGCTTTCTCATGATTCTGCCATGACTCAATTTGATGCCTGACAGCAGGGAGGACATAGTA
This sequence comes from Olivaichthys viedmensis, assembly GCA_028565825.1. NCBI lineage: Eukaryota > Metazoa > Chordata > Actinopteri > Siluriformes > Diplomystidae > Olivaichthys > Olivaichthys viedmensis. The sequence goes on along the minus strand of JAOUQW010000010.1, from coordinate 14,705,834 downwards.
TTGTGCAACTTGTATATTAGGCCACCCGAGAAAAATTGATTTAAAGCTATTTATCTGGGAAACAAGTGTTAATTTGCTTGAAACAAATTATACATATGATTAGAGAAGGATTTCTTGTGTGTGATTTTTAAGTATTCATGTGACCTCACTTGGACCATCATAATTCTGTGGTAAATATTTCCAAACATAATAAAGGATGCAGTATAACTTTTCTTGTCCAAGTGATATCCCACAGCTCCAATTATATCTGCGCTGGAGGTTTGCTAGTAAGTTTAGTTTGTGGATTTCCTATTGAGTACTGTTGATTTAGTTTGTCTGGGGTGTTCAATAGCTGAGGTTTAGCTTGAAGCCATGTCTGTCACATTAGCTTTCACTAACGTTAGGTTACCTGATCAATTAATGATGAGGATATTTTTACATAATCATACATGAAACTCTATGATTTTATGTAATTTTATTTACAATTTTGTGATTGCTGATTAGAGACTTTCTTCGTCTCTACTCTGATTTACTATTAATGGGCTATTAATATAGTTATTTTAATAAGCGTTGTTGTAGATTTAAATGCGTCAATGGCAGTAAAACACCTCTCCTTGATCTATTCCAGTTTTTGTAATTACCATCTAATACGCCCATGTAATTCCACCATTAGAGCATGTGATTCAGCTAATCAATGGCTTGTTAAGTTAAATCGAGTGTGCTGGTGCTGCAGTTGAACAAATATGTGGAATGGGTCGGAACCTGTGCTCCTCTAGCCATCTCAGAAGATAACTTCTTTCTTTTTTTTAAACGCGTGACATCATTGTTACTTTTATTGCATTAATGTTTATCTGCATTTATTCTGTTCTTGTGTTGTTACAAACAAACACTTAGTGTCCAGATAAACAGCAGGCTTTAGAATTTTGTACGGTACTGTACAATTTTACATGCTCCATATTGAGACAGCAGCCTTACAAAATCTGCTGTATGATGCAATCGAGTGAAAAGTGTGAAGAAACTGCCTCACAACTCAGATGGTGTCTCTTTTCTCTCGTCTCATCTGTTCGTCTCAACCTCGATCGCGCCTCAAATTAATCAGCTCTCAGAGTAATGAGAATGCATGTTCCAAATACGATATTAGTGTTTGTTGGTGTGTTTGTGTGAGTGTGTACTATGTTTAGCTCAGATGGCCCCCCCACTGTTGACTCAGAGGCCCCACATAGGGAGCGACTTGAACAAGAGCATAATGCATTGTGACACCTCAGGCACCCACTGTCACAACCGTCCCTTTTCACACACACACACACACACACACACACACACACACAGAGGCATGCCATTGAACATATTCAAGAAGCCAGCAGCAGTGTCCCACAACTCTATACAAACACAAACTGCACGAGCACCACATGAGTCCATGCGGTTCTTTAGCACAGAGCTGCAGAAAGCCTGGAAGTAATAATATGCAGTAAAGACCAGCAGTAGACATCAGCTCAATACAGGGCAGTGTTTAATGAGCTCACGCATATTCATACACAGGCAGTGTTTAACCAGCTTTCACAAACATGCACACACAAAGTGGCAGTGTTTTAATTAGTTGTAACACAGAAACACACACAGACCTGGGCAGTGTTTTCTCGTTTAAGCCACTCTGTGTATATAAAGGAAAAAAACGAGATCATAAGATAGTTTGTGTTGTATGTAGTCTTCACACAGCGCATGCTTCATCAGCACCGTCTGTCCCTGAGGAACATAATACTGGGCAAGACATAAAATGATCTTTGCTTTCAAATCCTTTTATGCTCACTAATGTGGAACAAGGAACAATGCTTACAAGAACCGAAGCATTTATTCATTCACTAATTGTTCGTGAACAAAAGCAACAAGGGGTGGAGGCCACATGAAACCACAAAAGCAAGCACTCAACGAGAAGCGCTCCATGGATATGGATTGCCATTAAGTGTGAATGGCCGTAATGGTGGATTGATTAGAGCTCGGCTTTCTTACCCAAGAACAATGAATGATCGGAGAGCAGCATGAAGTGCTGTCCTAACTACCCAACAGCCCCACAGGGACCCGGAGCTACATACGCACAAAATACACCCATACACAAACACATACATACAGCCCCCTCACGTTCACAGATTGATTTATTGGATTATCTTTATGCAAATAACACAATATGTACCACAAACTCCTTATTCAGTTATTCATATCAAGGCATATTATTCAGTAACTACTAATAGAAAATGTACAGTACTGTGAAAAAGTCAGAGAGCACCATTTTGATAGGGAAAATGTTACAGTACATTCATTTCATTTTCAGTCAAACAGACGTGCAGTAACACATTATTACCTTTTTGGGGTCAGACAATAATCCTGTAAATGTGAATTCAATCTACAATTAACACAGAAGCCTCCAACACTAAGTATAATAGTTTTAGCACTTATTTATGCACATGAACTTCACCTGCATGAAACAGCTGTAATGTACCGGTTTGATGAAATTGGATGAACGGAATTAGCGGCAGCGTGAAACAAAAGTTCAATATTACACATGACATATTTACAGATTTCATACTGCACTTAGTGTTGAAGACTTTTGTGTGAGTTTCCGTTAAATACATTTTCCCATCATTATAGTTTACCTCCAAATAATTGACAATAAGTACTGAATGGCCATTTAATTGAAAATAGAATAAACAAAAGGGTGCTTTCTGACTTTTGCACAGCACTGTATTTACAAAAGTGGGGAATGTAAGTCTGGACCCACCACCGAGGCCTGGGAGTTTAAGAAGTTCAATATTAGCCAGGCCAGTTGGTGTACTGATGAGCTCTAAGGATCAAATAACTTCACCACTACATACATCTACAATATACACCGAGCTCAAAAAAAACGAAATAGCCAGAAATGTAAATTCACCGACTCATAACTGATAATCGAATGCTGAAGTTGCCAAACAGATTCAAATCGAAGTGAGCTGTTCTTTCTCCTGCCAGTGGCGCTACAGAAACGCAACAAGGCCGGTGTGGATTGACTGAGGTCTTTACGCGACGCTTGACGCGACTCCTGATGCAACGCGATGTGGTTGGATTTCGTTGATTTTATATGAATGAAGTCATAAGAAAATTGTTATAAATTTGCATTCATGAGACCACAATGATAATTTCCTTCTTGTTCTATTGTTCCAGAGATATGATTGTCTGAAGCCAACATGCCAGAGAGGACTCAGTATATCGGGGACATGATCAGACAAGGACAAGCCAAGTTAATTAGTTAGTATTATATGTCTTCTGACTGCATACACACACACACACACACACACACACACTCACCAGATGTAACACATTTAGTACATCATCATTTACGGTACATACATCTACATGCCAAGTACCCCACCTACAGGCAGAGCCAGTGAGTTGGAGGTCCTCATGCAGATGATGGATTAATGGATAGAAAACAGTGAAGTCTTACAGCAGTTTAGAGCGAGACAGAGAGAATGATCACTCATTCGTCAGTGCTGTACTGTCCAGCCCAGCCTCCATGTATTGCTGCACCCATCTTAAGTTAGCTCTCCCTTAAAATACAAAACCTATTATTCTTAAAACATTTATTATTATATTCATCACAATTATTACACTGCCGAAAAGTGCAGGTTAACCCCAATCCTCCAGCTTATTTTCAAATTGTACAGATAGACAGAAAAAGAGAAAAGAGGATAACCTTTTTTTAACCTGCTTTTTTACATCAACATTTACACACACACACGCGCGCACACACACACACACACACGCACACGCACACACGCACACACACACACACAGTCAGGTAAAGGCAGTATTGGGGCAATCTCTTTATCTCAAGGACTCCTGCAGAGACCAGTATCCCCATCAGCAAGTGAAGGAAACAGAAAGAAAACCACGAGCATAGGGCAAACTGCACTACAGATGCCCTGACAGGGCACGCAGCCCGCTTCTCACTTCTATTTTTCACAAAAAGGTTTGGAAGAACATTTTGATTGATTTCTTCAAATGTCTACTTTTATGGAAAAGATGACATCAATCTTTTTTTTTTGTATTTTTTTTTTTCTTTCCTTCTGAATTATATCTCCTTTACAAATGTCCCAGAGGACCTGGAACAGTCAGTCTCAGAAGTTAGTGGTTTTTCCTTCGGTTCAATAAGATTAATAGTATTTCAGCTGGAGCTACAACACGTCACCCACGGCACACAGACGACAAAATGTCCCAGGAAAAGGGGGAAAATTTACTACTATTGTTTCAGAGATAGTGGGTACAGAGGAAAAATAGCAAGAGAGGAGATAATAAAGAGAGCAAGTTGTATATAGGGACAAGGTTTTTTTAGAACAGAGAAGGGAAGAAAGGTAAAGGCAGAAGATGTAATAGAACAGGAGAAAATGAAATATATACGTAAAGGACACGGATAAAGAAAATAGAGGAAGATGTTGATTAAAAGAATGACAAAGAAAGGATAGGAAGCTGATTTAAGGGTGTGCCAATCACCCTCCATGGATTAAATGAGCATGACATTTATGCCTTTATATTCACAAAGGATGTCTGAGGTCTGGAAAAATACAACTCCTAAAATTCCTTCTGCGCGTAATTCCGAACAAGCCCAAAAAGATGGCTAATAAATAAGCTCACATGAGCCTCAAATGGCTCTCACCTGGAATTAATGAGAGTGAAGACTGACCCACAAGGAACAGGAGAGAGATGGAAAAGGACAGAGAGGACATAAGAGAATAGAAAATAAGAGAGCTCGAGGAGAAGCAGGGATGTGATTGACCTCTAGAGAATCAGTAAATATACTTGAACAGAGAGCCAGGGGAGAGCGTGAATGGTGAAAGAGAGGTACAAGAGAAAACAGTGGTAACACATTACATTAAAGTTTGCATACAGCTGTTTTCAAATGGCTTCGTTGAATTTCGTTGTTGTTAAAGCATATCAATAGGTACTCTGAAAAGTCAAGAATTCATATTTGCTTACAGTTACAAAAGGTGAGCTACTTTGCTAATTTAAGGATTATGACCGCTTCATATGCAGACCTTAACAAAACATGTTACCAAAAATACAGCAGAGATCAAAAAGGGCTACATGAGAGAGAAAGAACAAAACAGAGCAAAACCTCAAGTGAGAAAGAAAGCAAGATAAAGAAAGAGGAGAAAAACACAAGAGGACACACAAGGACAGAGGCTAAAATGTTATAAAGTATGAGAGTGGATGGCTAAAAGTACCCGTGTTTTGCAGCCTGGCAGCGAGTCAGTCTTGTGCATAAGGATGGGGCATGGGCTCAAGGGTCAAAGGTTAGAGGTTAAGGGGCCAGGGTGGGACCAAGTAAGGGTGATCAGGCTTTGAGGGCGTGCCACTGTGCCACGTTGGTGCGCGGCCTGCTCAACATGTCTTTCCAGTGCTTCACCTCTGCTGGGCCACTCTTCCACGACAGATAGATCTAACATAGGAACAAACACACACACACACACACACACACACACACAGGTCGTTTGACTCAGTCTGTGGGTTTCTGTGTCAATGATACACTCTAAGGGGTGACACACCAAGATGAGTTTGAGGAACTAGAGGATTACCCCCATTGCCTCACGTCTTCTGTGAAAAGGTTCACTCGAACAGACCCCGTCCCATGTGCATACGCGCTGCATGAAAGGTAATAACTCCCCTTACCAGCAGGTGGCAGTAGACTGTATTTGTCATCAAAAAAATAAAACTGGAAGACCAAATATTGTGGAAAGACAAAGCCAGCATTCCAAATGACATACTACTGAACTAAATAGTATGTCAAAATACCGCCACCTACCAGTATCAGTATCTATAGTTGCCTACTATCATGACATACTATTTAGTGCGGTAGTATGCAGCCTTTTCATGTCACTGTGAATGAGTCTGTTCAGAATATAAATGCTCTGCTTAGCCATTTAGTTTCTTTAAGAAATATAATCTGCAGATAAGCAGAAGTTGAGAAATGAGTTACATGTACGTACGTGAGGAGGCGCAGCGCAAAACGCGACTTGATGTGGCCACAATATGCGCTCGTAACTCGTCTAACATTAACATTCAATTAACTATGAATTAGCTAATGACGTAAACTGAGCCTGGGGCTGCCTACTAATTGGACCTGACCCTCCTATAACATTTAAAAAGTGGTCTGTTTAGTGTAACTTAACAGTAATTTCTTTGTTAGTGGACATCCATGGACATAAATAAATAATAATAAAAAAATGTAGGCAATTCCAAAAGTAGCCCAATTCTACTTCCCACTTTTTGCATGATCCTCCCTCAAATGCATACAGTATGTATGAGAAAGAGAATAACACTTTGCCAGGCACACAGCGCATTAACTGTGTGTTTAGGCGTATTTATAACCTGAAGGTTTTTCGAGCAGAATGCGGCCTAATTACGCCTGAAACCGAGCGCAAAAAGCTTATTACATCTGGCCCTCAGATTGGTTTTTGTTCTTTCTTACCAACGGTGTGGGACACGCCGCAAAGACTATGGCCGAAAGTTGGCCACTAGGGCTGGCCTGAACAGCATTTTACAGGCTTCGAATACTCAGTTAAAATTCAAACTTTGTGAAAGTTCTACCTGAAATTGATTTATTTTTAACATTTTCCATGCATTAACAATAACTGTTCTATCTAAAGGCCTTTGCTGGTGAAATTTATTCTAGTTTAGGCGCAATTTTTTGTGGCTTAAAAAAGATAAAGCTTCCGAATACTAAATAGAGAAACGAATACCAACCTAATGAACGAATACTTAACTATTCAAATTGTTCGCGCCAGCCCTATTGGCCACCAACCCCCTTGATCCAACAGCCGAAAGTCGGTTTGTGGTTTATGGACAACTTTTTGTTGTCTAACAGTTGTGTAAGCTTAAAATAACGAGTGTCTTCACCTTGCCGATGACATCGTTACGACTCAGCCGGTCCTTGTCCATGACGGTGATGATGATGGTGGTTTCTCGGAGCACGTGAGCGGGTACTTCAAAGGGGAAGGACTCATTAAAAACAGGGTTCAAGCAGCGCTTAATCGTCACCGTCTTCTTCTTCTCCACACGCTTGTCTTTGTGCATGAGCCACACCTTCACATAGGGGTCTGCAGACAATCAGAGACTAGCGTAAAAAAAAATTGAAAAATGAAATCTTCACACATGAATGAAGGCACACATCTGGCAGCCTGGACCTTCCGTTACAGTGGAACTGGAATCTGTCCCGTTAAAAAGATTCTAAAATTTCTCGGTGGAATCACCGGCCTTTTCTTCTCTGCTCTCTTTCTTTTAAATTACAGCTTGGTGAACAGGTTGTGAAAGCAGAGCAAAGTAGCTGAGTATAAGTGGACAGTATGCATCAGTATGGTCAGATGAGAGCTACAGTCAGGATGAGCAGTGAAGAGTAGAGGAGAGGAGTGAAGAGGAGAGGAGAATGGTTTGCTGTCTGTGTTTTCTGTTGACAGATCTAAGTGTGAATAAGACTGTAGATGAGTTATGAAGTAACATGAGGTTAGGCAGGAAGGGTTAAGATGGAGACAAAACGATCGAGCATGAAAATTAGAGAAAAAAGAGACAAAAGACAGAAAGGCAAATGTAAGTGCATGCATGTTTATCACTTATCTAGGTGTGTCTGTACCTGATGTGCCTCCGATGTCCATGGCTTTAAGGTTGCGTCCTTTTATTATATTGACAGTGATGGTGTTAGCAGTAGGATTATAACACAGAGACAAAAGCAGATCTCCTCGACTCCCCTACAAGTCAAACACACACAAATAACCATCTCATTAATAATCACACCAGGAGTATAATGCTTGTGTTTAAAAAAAAAAAGATGCTTTGTACCAGAAGAACCTACACTTGGGTCTGTTCTCACTTTTATACTTCTACAGCTTTACTTAACGAAGCTGCTATTGCACGTTCAGTGTTAAACCACTCACACTGCCATCACTACATGGTTTCAGGTCCTTCCAGAAGGTCTGGTGTTGGCCCAGCTCCACCTTGTTTAGTGGAATAGACACCTCTCCTATGGGGTCATTCCTGCTGAAGCGGTCGTAATCGAGCACCTGCAGGTAGAGCGTGCGCTCTCGCACCTTCTCATACGGGAACCCTGGGCAAAGAAAAGAGGACCAGGCATGTCACTCAGATATTTACACTCACGCTTTGGCCAACTACAAATGGCAGTGTGGAGAAACAGCATGGTTTTTGTCTGAGTAACAAACCTAAAGACATATAGTTGAATGCAAAAGCTTGCATCCCCCATTGTTTCTGGTCGAAAAAAGGAAAATGCACTCTATTTTTATCAACAAAAAAACTAGAATTCCAAGAACTTAAAAATGAAATGTGGATCTATTCTGCAATCAGACAAACATCCAAAACACAGGGCAAAATGTTTGAAAAAAGTCTCCAGACCTGATTTAAAGAAGGCAGTGTATGCAGAGTTAAAGAATCCAAAAACTGCTTAGAGGATACAAAAGAGGTTGAAAACAGTTATAATATGCTGTCGTTTTGTGTGTTTTTTTTTTCATTATTAATATCTTAACATATCGTGATCTCAGTATTATAAGGTTCTATCTGACATCATTCATCACTGGGGGATTCTTCATTCTCTTGTGGTGTTATTGTTTTATTTTGCAGAATTCTGGTGTAATATTTGAAACATTATTGTGTAATATTGATAAAATCTCCAAACTCTCGGATAATCTTGGTATTATAAGGTTCTATCTGTTAGTCAATCATCATCCAGGATGAATACGCAACATAGGCGACCGTGGCCAATCAATACCCATGTTCTATTTACGCGCTGGCAAAAGAGAGCAGACTCAAAGCATCAGTATGGTCAGATGAGAAAGAAACTGTTAGCTGTAGATGTTTTAGGTATGCTCAATAACATAAGTATATGAAACAGGATTTTGGTCTACTGGACTTATTGGTCTTACGATATGTAAACGTTCTGGCACTTTAGAGAGTCTTCAGCGCAGCAGAAAGCTAATATTGTAGCTAATGACATAACATTGCTGTTAAATATTACAGACATAAACTAGCTACATGCAATATGCTTAAGAAACTGCTAGAAGGCTTTATGAGAGTTTGTAAGATGTGTGTGTGTGTGTGGCTGCACAGAAACATGTATTGTATGGTTTAATGTATTTTAATATGACTATATTGTTAAATGTTTTAAAATTTTATTTTAAAGTAAAATATATTTTTATAGTTAAAAAAAATGTATAGTTTGAAAAAAAGTGAAAATGGCTTGCATTTTAGATCTTAGACAATACATTTAGAAAAAACAAAACTTATTAAAAAGCATATATAATCATAATGTGGCCTTAAAAGGCTTCAAATGTCTTTCGCTACTGAGTTATACCATTTATTAGCCGTTTATCAGTTGCTAGCTGGAATGTCAAAGCATTGATGCTCCATATCTCAAAACAGCTCTTCACTGAGATAGAACCTTATGTGAGAATATTATGTGAGAATGCTGTTCATAGACTTCAGTTCAGCATTCAACACCATCATCCCACAGCAACTCATAGGAAAGCTGAGCCTGCTGGGCCTGAACACCTCCCTCTGCAACTGGA
>JAOUQW010000010.1:14674487-14694065 GCA_028565825.1 Olivaichthys viedmensis | reverse complement strand
GTAGAAACGACATTTCATTTCAATGTATACGAGGTATATGGAGAAATGACAATAAAAACCTACTTGAACTTGAACTAATACTAAGGTCATGATACACTATTTGAATATTTTTGAATGAAATATAAATACATTTCTTTGTCATCTTTACCCAAACTTTTGTACTCAAGCGTAGGTAGCTGTCTCATGTGCTTTGTGAGTAGAAATGTAGTGGTGCTAAAGCTAAAAGACAAATTCAATGTTAATAATTCAGTATTGATCCAGTGCTACTCCTAAAAAAACCCCATCAAAAACGGTATTAACAAGTCGAAGGTAGATGCAATGCAGAGCAATATGTTCATAGGAAGTAAACCGACGTAATAGGACATATAGTATGTAATCTTAATTATGTACTGGCACTCTATCCTGCATTCTGCACAGCACATTCTGGCTTGTGAAGAGAAATAGTGCTTTGTCGGCTAGTGTTCATAATCCAGCCAATGTCTGTGTGACCCGTAAGCAAACATGTCCTTCTACTGTGAATGAGTTTGATCCCAGTGCAACAAGATGCTTCACGATGGTTAAAATAAAATCGACAAACCTTCAAACAGGAATGTCTCATTCCAATGAGGATTGAGGTTCTTCCTCTTAACTTTGGTCTCCAGTTTGTGCTTTTTGTCGGGCAGAAGGTAGATTTTTACAAAGGGGTCAGAGGTGCCTGAGAAATCTTTAGCAGGCAGGTCTTGACCTTTCAGGATTTTGACAGTGAGAGTGGAGTCCTGGAAACTATAGCCCACGCTGAACTGAATCCTGCCCAGCTTCTCACTGATTGGACCATCATGATCTTCATCCGAGCCAGGAGACAACTAGACAGTGAGGTGAAAATCGCACACACAGACTGGTTTATGTAATCAGAGAAGTGCAGTACACAATAATTAAGTCAGTTAGGATGGAGTGCTGAGTAAAACACTGTATAATTACGGTGAAACTGAAGTATATTAACTCCTGAGTTGTAAATGTAATGATAGCTTCTGTGACTCTGGTATAGATTAAACACACACACACACACACACACACTTTCTGTATCTCCTTGGCAGTATATAAGAACGATAAGACGGACAATTAGAGGCTCCAGCTTTAGATGGAGAAACGTAAGCTCTCACAGCCAAAGCTCAGCATGAGAACCACAGAGCAACGTCATGAAAGACCCACAGTCTTACCATCACCATGTCTCCAGTGAGTGAATTAGCAAGGTCTGAGACAGAGGAGTGTCCATCAGCATCTGGTGGCTGACCCTTAGGACTGTTTGCTGGCTTATTCCCCATATTCCTACTGCAGAGAGACAGACAGACATAGAGAGAGATTGAGAGAGAGAGAGTGACCTTCCATACAAGGAAGATTATTTTTTTAGTGCGAGTAGCCCAGTTTTACCCCACATTGTCTCAAAGTGTTCTCGTTCTTGATATGGAAAATCCAAATTCTAGACTCTAATTGGAGCAAACATTTCCTCAGAAAATGATATGATCTCTGATATTTTCTCTCTGAGCCGCACACAGTTCAGACAGAAAGCATGTGATGGAAATCGGATTTCTCAACAAGATTATGTTCTGCCAAACAATGCAATAATACAAACAATTATAAACCAGAAAAAGAGTGAGTAACAAATGTCTGATTAAGAATTTTAAACAGAGAAAAAAACAAACCCAAAAGCTGCAACTTAAATTTTTAAAAACACGTTGGGTTATAGCAAGCACCTTAATTACTTCCTCACAGCCACACACACAACTATTAAAGGATAAAGCATGATCAAATTATAAACGCAATTAACAAGAAGGCAAAACATTTGTTCCACAAACAGGCATTTTACCAAAATCCGACCACACACACGTATCATCAAATATGCACACAGATTAAAGACATTACATTCAAATGTGTTATTTTTGGACCATGGGTGGACAAGAAAGCTGATGAACGTCACATATAGATGTGCAGACAGCAAACTACAAAGAGATGAGACCTGTCAAACAGTAAGAGTGCATTAATCTCTTTAAGCAGCTGTAAAGCTGCTAGAATACATTTCTTACAGGCGGGAGAGAGAAGCTGAGGTAGAACATTCACTTACAGCGTGACAGTCTTAGTGAACTAGTGAACAGAGCCAAACCCTGCAAAGAACTAACCAAACCAAACAGTGCAAACAAGGGTCAAGGGTCAGATGAGAGAGAGACAGAGAGTGAGAAAGAGAGGGACAGAGACAGAGAGTGAGAGACCACACTGTAAACGACAAGTGGACGGACTGATCAAGGCACAGTAAGAGACAATGGTAATGAAGTATTCAACACCCATCAAGTAACAGTAAAAGACAGAGACTTTTAGGGAGGGGGAAAAACTGAGACAGATGGATCGATCACAGAAAAAGCACGAGCAACAAAAAAACGAGTGGACAACTCAGACAGCAACTGCAGGAAAGAGAGAGAGACGGGAAAAAGAGGGAGAACGTTCTCTGTCAGAGAGGAGAGGCAGCTTATTATTAGCATGACTACAGACTACAGAGTCAAATGAAACCACGAGAGAGACATCAACTACACCAGCGCTGAGTTATCAGAGGAGCAGAGCTGCAAGAGAGGAATAAGAGAAAGAGAGAGAGACAGGGAGAGCAAGAAGCCTGGAAACACAAGAAACGCTTAACCTGGTCAGTCAGATAAAGAATAAAAAAGAGGCAAGATTGAACAAACAAAAAATGAATAAAAACCGTAAACAAAACTGGAGCGTACAGAGAGTCAAGCAAAAGAGAGTGTATGCTGGAAAAAAGAGCAGAAGGAGAGAGAAACAGAATACATTTGAGATTAGTTCGACAAAGAAAAAGAAAGGCCAGGATGAAACTTCTCAGATTAGAAAGAGCTGGAAAGAGAGTGAGATAAAGCAAAGAGAGAAGGGGAAAAAAAACAGAAGAAAACTAGAGAGAAAGAGTGAAGTCTTGAAGGAAAGAGAGAAAGAAAAAAACAAGGAGACACAGTAAACAAATTGAAAATGCCAAAGCTACAGAATAGGGACAGACATCCAGTTGGATGGACAGACGGACGGACAGGCGAAGGTGGGGCAATACAGTCAGGGGACAACGTGCATCTTTAGAATGGTGGGGAGACAAGAAAAGGAGAGAGAAATTTGTTCATTCGCATTTAAACTGGTAGCCATTTGAGCTGTTACATCGACCAGATATTAAGAAATTCATCCATTCGGAGTGTTGATCATCACTAGGTGGACCCCAACAGTCTAAAGAGAGTGGGACGGAGAGTCCACGCTCAGCACGAGGCGTGCTGGGACACAAGCGGCTCATTCTGCTCATTCTGAGTTTCACAGCAGAAACCCACAAACTGTCTGTCTGTCAACACATTTTAGCAACCAACGTGGATATTGGAAGGTTGATAGAAAATGTTCTTTCAACGTAGCAGGGCTTTTTTTTTTTAAATATATGAATTCACTCATTAAACCAATGAAGACACACAGACATACCCACAAATTTTTTTAAAAACACAAGTAAAGCAAGCAAAGTGAGACAAGTGGACAACAGGACAGAGACATTCAACTTGAAGGACATCGAAGAACAGACAACATAGACAAAGACAGACAAGAAGACACAAGACTGGCAGAGAGGCCTGGGGAAAGGGGAGAAGATAAAATTTCCATCCAGCAGATGCCAGGTAATATTTGGCATTTATGTTAATCAGTGAGTAATTGGTTAATTGGATTACTGAGGGCTGAACGATGTGGTAGATTGAGTAATCAGTTGCTAAGTGGTTAGGTGATTTGTTAATTGGTTAGTGTAATTGATTTTTTAGTGAGCGAAATCTGATGAGACCGTGATGAGAGACTATGAAGAAAGAGAGAGGTAAGAAGAGTGAAACAGGTATGGGGGAAAAAAAGAATACAAAATGGGGTGAGGAGAGGAAGAAGTCAGTGTGGGCTCTTTAAAAGCTGACCTCAAAAGGCAACGAAGTGAGGTAACATGAAGAAAAAGAGAGAAAGAAAGTGGGAAAACAAGATTTTTTTTATTTCACTCCCTCACACCTTTTCCTTCTTATTGATTGGGAGGTGACAGAGTGAACCTTCACTGAGGGCTGCATAATTCATTGTGCCTGAAGCCTTGTTCACAGTGAAGGCTGCTATTCTGTAGGACAGGGGTGTCAGACTGCAGTGCCTCATGGGCTCAATCTGGTGTGTTAGAAGGGGGAAAACACACATTTCGGAAGGGCTGTGACTCTCCAAGACTCCCAGAGTCTAATATAAGGGATTTAAGCCAGTATTTAAGCCAGTCTTAAATACAGTGATTGGGTGTAAGGGCAGAGGTGTATACAGTGCTGGAAGGTAAAGGCACAGGTGACTATAAACATTCATTAGTACTGGCCCATATTTGAGCAAAATATTCCTAAAAAACAATAGTGGATAAAATAATGAAGGACAGAGAACGTTATAGAGTGAGAGAGGGACAATGAGAGAAAGACAATGAGTAAAATCACATTAAAAAAAGAAATAAAATTCTCATGAGACTTCATGTAATTTTTATTCCTTTTATCATTCCAAACATTGGTTATAACAAAACCCCAGAAACTATTATGCTGACAAAACTGTTCCTAATCAGGATTAATACTGTATATTAATGAATGAACTGTTCCTACTCAGAATTTAGATATTAATGAATCAATCGTAGATGCAGCTGAGCCGTCAGGGGCCCGTAGAGCCGGCAGTAGGGGGCAGAATGATCTCAAATTCCCCAGAACACTTCTGTTCATCCCATCACTCCCAACTCGAAAGTAGGCTGTTGGCATAGCAACCAACGGGTGGAGTGGAGTGTGCGTGAGTGGAAGTGTGAGTGTGTGAGAGGAAGAGTGTGCGTGTGTAGGGAGAGGTTTTGGGAGGACATGGGGCAAAGCAGCGGACAGACAGTTACAGTGCAAACACTGCAGACGAGGAGAGGATATATGACAGGTACAGGTGAGAGCCTCGGTAACCCACCACACACACACACATACGAACACACACACACACACGGACAGGGGAACACGCATTCAGAGGCAGGCGGCTGGGCCATTTGTTGTTCACCGTGACCTGTTATACTATCCTGCTGTTACCTGCCCGGTGGGCTGCATGTGGCCCCCCTGCACCGACACAGCAGAGGGCAAAGTGGGGAGAACAGCCTCGGCTGCAGGGCTGCAGAGAGACGCGAGAGACACAGCTATCCCTCCCTCCCTCCATCCATCCCTTTATCTGCTCTCTAGAGATCCCCATAACAAGTCAACCTCAATAATACAGTGCAAGCCCTCACACACAAATCCACTCATGTTTGTTCCACACACCACCTCTCATTGATCAGACACATACACGCACACACTCACACACATGCACACACACGCAATCACACACTTCTCTGTACTGGGGAAACCATGTCCAAGACTCATAGAGTTGAGAGAGCATATCGTCGCTGTCCAATGAAAAACATGTATCTCCACTTTTGCGTTTTTTACTTTTAATCATATATGGAATGTGGGCAAAAACCTCCATCTATCCCACAGCAGTTAACATCTAAATGACCAATGAAAAACTGCCAAATCACACCGTGAATTTCGGATTTACTGTGTATGAGTAATGATAAGAAAGAGTGTTTTTTCGTGTTCCTGAAAAATTTGAATTTTGGAGATACATGTTTTTCATTGGACAGCGACGATATGAGAGGCTATTACATAACCAACCCACTCCAGAGTGTGTCTGTGTTTAGTGAGGATGTGTAAGTGATATGAATGGTGATGCAAGAAAACACGTAAAACTGCATAAACTTAAAACTTATGTTTGCACACACACACACATTTGTCTTACAATCCTTGTGAGGACCTTCCATTGACGTAATGATTACTGTAGCTAATTAATGCTATGTTACAACTCCCCCTAACCTCCCCCACCTCTTGGCTCTTTTAGTTTTTTAAATAAAAGCTGCATTTTTTGTAAAAAAAAAAGGGAGAAAAAAAGCAAGATATAAAAACATGCCCAAACACACACTCACGCACATAGGCGTTCATTCATTCAAGTCAATATTCCATGGCCTTTAAAGAGATCATTAAACACAATAAATAATAGCAAACATATCAATTATACAAAGACATTATATAAATGGCTTAATTGTCCTCCTTGATTAACCCCTGTACTGTCACAATGTGTAGGTCAATTTCTTTACTCTACACAGATGATCTGGTGCTGTTATCAACTACAGAACATGGGCTACAGCAGCACGGCGACCTGCTACAGCAAGATTATCAGCACTGAGCCCTGCCAGGAAATTAGGCCAAAACCAAAAGTGTAATCTTCTAAAGAAAACCCAGACACATTTTCACTCTACAAAACACCGTCTTAGAATATTTATACACTATGATTAGCTGGGACTCAAAACCGGAGCCTCGGGAAACTTTGACCTGGGGATGAGTGCAATAAAGAAAAAAGCATGAAAAAGCTTTTTATGCAATCAAAAGAAAACAGACACCCCAATTACAATGTGGTGCAAACGTCCTGACAGTGTTATTAAGCCTATTGTGCTCTATGGATGTGAGGTAGAAGATCCACTCAGTAAGCAAGACTACACTAGATGGGATAAACAGCTCGCAGAGTCCCTGCATGCAGTATTCTATAGAAATATGCTAAATGATCAAAGGGAAACACAGTCTGATGCAGGCAGAGCAGAATTAGGCCATGCACTGACTATACTTATTCAGAAATTATATTATATAGGTCTCTGTTTACAAGTATCTAGGCATCTGGTTAGACAGCACATTATCTTTCTCTCATCACATCTCAAAGCTGCAATCTAAGGTCAAGGCTAAAGTCGGGTTCCTTTATAGAAACCGTTCCACTTTCACCTCTTCCGCCAAACTCACCCTTGTCCAGATGACTATCCTCCCCATGCTTAATTACGGTGACACAATATACAGGGTTGCAAGCAAAGGTTCACTACTCAAGCTTGACACTCTCTATCACTCCGCTATACGGTTCGCCACTAATGCCCCCTTCAACACACACCACTGTACTCTTTACTCCTTGGTAAACTGGCCCTTCCTGCACACCCATTGGAACATCGACTGGTTTACACTCATCTACAAAACCCTTCTGGGTATGTCTCCCCCCTACCTATGTCACCTGCTGCATCCAATGTCTGCCACATACAACACCCGGTCTTCACATAGCATCCTGCTCAAAACTCCAAAATCTCAACGCATCTTTCCAGTCTGCTGCTGCCTGCGACTGGAATGCTCTGCAAAAAACCCTGAAAATCGACAAATTCATTTCCATTTCCGCTTTCAACCACTCCATTACGTACATTCTCACTGACACCTGCAACTGTTTCTCTATCAACTAATTTCTCACTCATTCACTCACTTATAACCCCGTCATGTAATGTAGCTTCTCCATGTTGTTGATTGTCAGCTTATGTTTCCTCTCATGTGTTGTTCCCATGCATACTTGCTTTCTGTGGATAAGTTGACTGGTTTTGTTATGTAGGTGTCATGTTTCATGTTTTTTTTTTCTATCCATGCCTGATGATGCTGTTGTTGTTGTTTTATGTTTGGATTGTTAATTATTTTTTATCTTTGTCTTTTAGCCACTCACCCCCTTTTTCCCCTTCAAGTGGCCTTGTTCCACTTGCCAGGCCGGCACTGTGCCTGGTAAAATAAAGGTAAAATGAAATAAAAATAAAAATAAAAAAACAGCACAAAAACTAAACTAGACTAGAACAATAGATATCTCTGAAAGGCTGTTTTAGAGGTAATACAAACTTGTATGTAAAATATAAAGAGCCTGGTACACTGTTGCGGATTAAAAAAATTAAGCGATTATATGTTTTTTCTTCTAAGCACACAGAATATCTTACACCCTTGAGCAACATATTGTTCCAAAAATAGAGTACCTGCACTTTATTGTTCATCAAAGAAAAGTTTGGGTGAAGTTGCCAAAAACACTGACATTCTGTACACATAATAAATAGTCACATACTGACACATGCTACACTATCTATACATATACACAGTGCATCAACAACATAAAATTAAAACATTCACATTCAGTGGTGTGGCTATGAGTCATTGTTTAGGGATACTGTCCTGTTGTTCATACTGAAATTTTTGTACCTTTTGCGGATTTAGGGATTGGGAAACCGTTTAGTAAAAATGTTCGTAGCAACTCATGTAAGAACATTTTGCAGTTGTGCAGTGCACCTCTCCCTTGCGTGGGTTAACCTGATGGTGGCAAGTCAGTACACATTCAAGTAGTCATACCTAAGGTTGTAGCATCAATCTGTAATGAGGTATAACATATAAGTCCAAAAAACTCTTAGACATCCCTAGATTCTCATTTAATTTGATGAGCTCTTTCTTATGGTAAAACCTTTTTTTTAAATAGGTGTAGTGCAATATAAGGATTTATTTAATATAAATAATTACTCTGTTTGTACAGTCTGCTACTGTACAGTTGAAAACATGCAATGATTTCCACTCTTTTGATGAGGTTCTGGATCAATGGAACATACTGATTATCATCTGACAAGAGAAGATTTATTTACTTTTTTTTTCATTTTTATACACAAATGTTTGTGTTTGATTACGTGTTGGTTACTGAAGTTAAGGGTCAGCATTAGGTTTAGCTGTGTGTGTGTGTGTGTGTGTATAGTGGGAGCTTTAACAGAAAACAGACATGTCGTTTGTCCAGGTGAATATTGGAGAAAAAATGTTTGAGTGAATCAGATAACACAGCACTTTCTCTCTTTCCCCGCTATTGTGTCTTTAACCATAGTGGACAGAGTGTTTGATGCGAGTGGCGTCACTAGCATCATAGAAATGATGCCAGTCCGTGAGGTGCGACCATACGGCATGCTAATGATGCCCATATGCTTCCACAGATAGATTAATGAAGCTTGAATAGGACGTCCATCACCAGGCCAAAGTTTTAGCCTTCAAACGCAGATGGATGGAAGGTACGTCACTGAAGGAAAAAACTGGAAAAAAAATAGAATAACAAGATGAACAGTATTCACTCATATTTACAGGGAACACATGGGAAGGAAATGCCTCATGGACTGCACCCACAAAAGCCATCAGCAGGATACACGATATTAATATTTATGATGTTAATACTGTTACTATTGAATAATGTTTTATCTTCACTTAGCTTGTACTGCTGTTATAATAGTTAGTTACATTTGTTCATTTACCCAACACAATAATGTCAGAAACTAATCTTACACACTAATCCAACAAATTAATCTGTCAAATGATGGAGAAGTGCGCTGTGTCGTGGTCTATCTGTCTGTGATGGAAAGTGCGTATAAGACAAGCATGACTCTTCCAACTGTCACTCAACTTAACCTATACCTGTCAATCACCTCATCATCCACGCCCTGATAAACATTATCCAATAACATCTATAAAATACATTTATCGTTAATAAAAACATTGAGATAGATATTAACATAAAGGGAACTCTCAGGACTGACAAAAAAGTTTATTGGATGTGTAAATAAAATATATATTCTGACGTCTGCACCATAGAATAATATACGATTGGGTGGGGTTTAAAATTGTACTGTAGCCAGCCACTAGAGGGTGTCTGAGATGTTTTGGGTTCACTTTTCAACCGCTGTCACATTGTCTATTTTATATATGGTCTATACATTTTCCACACTAATTTTACCAATAAAATTACCAATAATTCAATTCAATTCAGTTTTATTTGTATAGTGCTTTAACAATAGACATCGTCACAAAGCAGCTTTTCAGAAATCTGGATGTAGATCTAGATGCCTAATGAGCAATCCAGAGGTGAAAGTGGCAAGGAAAAACTCCCTGAGATGACATGAGAAAGAAACCTTGAGAGAAACCAGACACAAAAGGGAGCCCATCCTCTTCTAGGTGACACCCGATAGTGGGATTATAAATCATTACAGTAAACAGTCATATAGAGATAAGACAAACAATACTAATGTGTTTAAAGGATGTTTGGTATGAGCATGTTGTAAGTAATAGCCCTGGAATGAGCACATATGATAGGCTTTATGATTACAGCTACAGTCAGTAGGAGATGCAAGTTTGCAGTATCCAGGAATTTAATTTTATTAAATATTATGTGACTTGCAGACCAAAGTTTGATGCATATGCAGAGTTTAATGCTAGTTCCCAAATCCAAAGAGAGGTCAAAAATACAGTCCAGGTCAAGCACAAAAAAAATGTAGAGCACTAAGCAAACAAATTCAAAGGGAGCAGAAGACCATATTCAGGTAAACTTTAAAGGTAGTCAAACAACCAGGAAATGATGAACAGGAATACAACAGCTCAGAATTGTCATACAAGTGGCAATCCTGCATGCGTTTGTAAATAGACCATGCTGATCACGGTAAATTAGGAACAAGTAAGTGAAAGGTGGACCGATGATTAGAAGGCCAGGATTGCGGTGTGCTGATAGGTGTTTCCAGAGGTATGTGTGGCATATTACATGTGTCATCCTTATTAATCACTTCAATATGTGTG
Source organism: Olivaichthys viedmensis (assembly GCA_028565825.1). Lineage (NCBI taxonomy): Eukaryota > Metazoa > Chordata > Actinopteri > Siluriformes > Diplomystidae > Olivaichthys > Olivaichthys viedmensis. The sequence goes on along the minus strand of JAOUQW010000010.1, from coordinate 14,683,533 downwards.
AATAGAAGTACATTAAAGGCACAATAAGCAATTTTCTTCTTTATGATGCAACCTATATGGCAGTGTTCTTGTAACTCTATACTGACACCTATAAGCTTGGGTCCAGCAGAGCGTCTATACTGCCACCAGTGTTGTAGAGATGCAATCACCCTCTCCTCATTTTAAGGTAACGCTAACGCTATTAGCGTATATGCTAGCGCAAAAATATGCTCAAGTTATACCTCGACGGCAACTTTTTGGTCATGTCGACCATTCCTGATGACAACAAATGTGTTTGACCAATCAAAGAAATAAGGGAGAACAAAAATTATATAGAATAGAATGCTCCTTTATTGTCACATATAAGTACAGGGAAATTGATTCTTTGCATATCCCAGCATGTTGGTAAGCTGGGGTCAGAATGCAGGGTCAGCCATGATACAGCGCCCCTGGAACAGGGAGGGTTAAGGGCCTTGCTCAAGGGCCCAACAGTGGCAGCTTGGCAGTGTTGAGGCTTGAACCCACGACATTCTGATCAGTAGCCCAATGCCCTAATCACTGAGCCCCAAGTGTTCTTGATCCGCCCCAAAAACCGAGAATGCATCGGATGGTGACTTGTCGACGAGAACAAGCTAAAAGTCCCATAATTCATTGCGACGTCATTGCAATGGCGGAGGACGCGGCGCATACCCCATAACTGAAAATTTTTAAGTAACCGGTGCACGTAAATTGGATTTTGACCTAAAAAGAGCCCAGAAATTGGTCATTTAGTTGTCGAATCTTTGCTCATTTGGTATGAACAACGCATAAAATAAAAATTTGTTCCGACGTTTCGGAAAGAGGCTCCCGTTAGAAATACTAGCCTTCCGTGGGAGCTTAGCATTGTTAGTTAGCATTGGCTAACAGTGAACCTAAGATGAAAGACGGATTTTTTACCGCTGTAGTTTACAACCGTCTTTTTAAAATGCTGTATTAATCATCATAGTGAAACTACAGGTTTAACCTCTGCCTTTTTCCTGTGATCCTAAACAAAGCTCCGTTATTTAGGGACGGCTGAACACACCAGAGCCCTCATTGAATGGAGCGGGCTAATGAGGCACGGTGAATAAGTAGTCATAAAACACTACATTTAATCGTCTGTATTGCACAAAAGCGTTTTTTGATTTCTCCAATAACTGAGTATCTTAAAAGTTTTTCAAGAAATCCAAAAAGGCTTTTGATTAAAGTGAGTGTAATATGACATGATGGTGAAATGGGCGGGGCAGAGGGATTGTGCAATATCAAGTACACAGCGCATCTCAAACACGTACAGGTGGGTTCTCCATTCTCGTGTCCTTGTGAGTTCGTTCTTGCAAGATTACTTGCCAAGAAAGTTTTTGTCAAGGCCACGAGTCCGTTCTTAGCGTTCTTGGTATTGAGAAACACCAAGTTTCCTTAGTTCCCTAGTGCTGGCTGACACCCCCCACCAATCCCAATTTTGAAAGTGATACCAGAACAGGGTGGCGAGACCATCGCGCAGTCAATCATGTTTAATAAGTGGTTTAATGTGGCTTTGAGCGTCCTTGAATCAAGAGAAAATTTGCATAATTATTGAGAGTTGATGAAAGTGCTTACAGGGAAACGAAGTTCTGTGTATTTTTAAAAGGTTATATAAAACAGATGGGAAGTTACAACGTACAAGTATCTGTACTTTACTTGAGCCAAAAAGGAAGTATTTAAAACCGGAAAAAACTTTCTTTTCTTTTCTTTTTGTTGTTGTTGATGTTTTAAGAAATCTTCCTGAGATCTCAAAAAAAAAAAAAGCAAGTGACAATACCTATACCTACATGGAAGCTAGTTTGTATTGTCAGTTATCATGCTAGCTAACATTTGAAAGATTAGGGGTATAGCTGTCATTAGTCTTTAGTTGATGCTTGTCCACACTCCATGGGGGTCTAGTTTATTGTCAGTAACAAAAATCAGGCAATTTGAGGCATGGACATCTTTTGCATTTTTGACTCTTTATTGTATTTTTACCTTCATACTTTAAGTAGATGAAGGAGTTTACATTTTTGCATTTTACCTTGAGTAAAGAATTGGAAACAGTACTTTAACTTTTACCAGACTATTGGTTTTAGATGTAAGGCATTTTTTTGTACTTCTACCGTCTTTTTTTAACAACTCAAACTCTTCTGCCTGTCCGCAGATAGCATAAAGCGCAAGTGTCGGCGTCGGCCAGTTTGGGAGCGGGGCATCATTAGGAAGAAGAAGAGCAGCAAGAAGGAGGAGGCAGAGGATGATGATGAGCCTGAGGAAGAGGAAGCAGCCGAAGACTCGGCTGGTGCTGGCCAGAGTAATGCCAGTCCGGCTCACGATGAGTCCTCCTGTGACACCATGGAACCCCAACCAGATAAACCCCTTCCCCAGCCCAACGGATATGTTCTTAGCACTGAGGAGGAGAACTCTAGTGAAGCCACCACAACTCAAAATCCTCAGGGCCAGGATAAGGCCAAGACAACTACCTATCAGAAGCCTTTTTCTGGAGAGGAGAAAGAGGCAACTGTGCTCTCTGAGCCCCAGGAGTGTGTAAATGGAGACGAGTCAATGGACAGTATAGATAGTGAAGCCAATGAAAAGGAACCAGGGAGGAGTGGAAAGGAGGTCACAGATTCTTTTAAAGGAGGCGAACAGGCTGGATCCGGGCTCCAAGAGTACAAGGCAAATGAGTGCACGCCAGCAGCAGAGGGAGCAGCTAGTGATGGAGATCATGAAGAAGAAGGTATTGTACAATATCGTACATCATAACACAACTTATTGCTTTTGAAATATGACAAAGCGTATTGGTAGATATATGAGAACACTGTGTTTATACCAGGTGTACGCTTTGTTTAATGTTGTAAACGCTTGTGATGTAAAATGATCATCATCAGAAATATCTGAAAACATCTGAGGTTACACAGCACCCCAAAACATTCAATTTGTTATGGCACGCTTGCGTCTTTCAGACAATAATCGTGCAGAGGGCAGTACTGCAGCAATTCTAATGTTTTTGGTATAATAATTACTAGGACTATAATTTCATAGACCTAGAAACAGTCAAAGCAGAAGGAATTTGGACGACAACACATCAGGCTCCGTTTCCACCTGGTATTAACACGCGTCTCGCAAACCGATCACTCAAACCACATTGGGAGGTGGTCAGGGACGCACGTGGCCACATCGCATTTGTAGTGGAAACGGTAATGCGTCTCAGTGCGTCCCGGAGAACATGGAAGGACCGCCCTAAACGGAAAATACATCATCATTCCTTCGTCTCCTCTCTCGTTCGTTGCATTAGTTTGACTTTGTCCGTTCGGTGTAAACATTTGGAAAAGTCCGTACAGGGATATGCGTAACTTGCGCTGAGGGTGTCCCCACCACTTCCTGAAAGTGCAGTCCGTTAAAAATCTTAATATCAAGAAACTGATTCAAATGCTTTCGAAAAATATCACTTCAACTAGATTTGCGCTGTTTCTCAGGGTTGCGTCCGTAATAAAATATCGCAATATGGTAAAACTGGCGTCCAGGCGGTTATAAATACACACACACGGCGATATGATCACATTACTATATAATGAGTTCAGTTACAAAAGACTACATCATGATATTGTGGCATGTGCGAATATAAAGTGAGGCTTTACACCGGCTGTAGATCATTATAATGGCCGATTTAATCAGGTTGCAGGGTCGTGATGTTTTTATTTTATTTTTTTATTTTTTTACTGGTTTATTATTTTCTTCTAACGGAGACATAATGTACATGATGTAAACTCGAGCAACTAAATTTTAAAAGACTTCCAAAGCATCCATAATTTCGTGATTGCTGGAACTGTTTAAAAGCTGGTGTGGATTTAAACGCTGGTTAAGCGGATGCTTATCTTTTTCGTGAAACTTTTTGTTTTGTTTTTTGCACCCCGTCGTCATTCCAAAAACAAAGTTACACCCATGCGTACAGGTGCATGAACTAGGACATATGCAGATGCAGAGAGAGACTAGTAAATGTGCGCGGTGCGCTTTGACGCTCCAGCGGAAGTGATGTAAGCAGTCACGCAATCCGAACACAAGCGGTCAGCCGTGTAAACGGTGTGCGTCTCGGCTGACCACTTGTGATCCGATCACTCGACACGCATTTTATAATACCAGGTGTAAACTGGGCCTTGGATATGCCTGACATGAAAGTGGTTTAGCAGTGAACAAAAGTACCAAAAAGTCAACCAAAACACTACACAACCATATCACAACTTTATATACTGTTGTCTGTTGGCACCTAACACACCGTTTGTTTTGCGGTTTTGTCTGGTTAGGGTTAAACCATTAGTTAGCAAATCCTTAAGGGGCCGATAAACCCCCTTCCCCAGCCCATCCCCTGTCGTATTAATATAAGGATATCGTGTCTTGGTCTGCGCGGGTCAGAAGCCACATGTGTCTCTTTGTAAATATTGGTGTAAGATCGTACCCTTGTTTTCTTTTCTTATAGGTACCTCCAAAGAGAAGAGGTGTAGAAGCAGCCAACCAGAACAGCAGAAAGGGGTCCTAGCAGACAGGCCAGAGGATCCCCCACAGCCCCCACCTCCTCCTGCTTTAGTGGTAGACCATCACCGACTCAAGGTAAAAAGACCAACATTGAAAATTGTTAGCTTGTCACTGGTGGAGACCGTATTCACAATATGTGATAAGTAGTTTATCCCATAACATGGTAACATCAGTATGTGTTGGTACTGACATGTTAGTTAGATCTATCCAAGTCAACCTTTCATGGCTAAAATAGTTTAGTTGAGTTTACCTGCCAGCTCTGTGGTTGGAATACCAGCAACCCTTTAACACATCGGTATGTTTTGTGACTGTTTATTTGAACCCTTGAATTAACCTTAAATGTCATATTTGATGTAACGGCTCATCTTGCTTTGAGCCAGTAGGCAGTGTTTTTTCTGTTCTGGCTGAAATTTCTAGGCAACGATATTGCTTGCATAAGTTATCCCACTGCAGTGGAATTGGGAAGCATGTTTCAGATAGAACGTGCTCGTTTTCTCCTTGCGAATCAAATAACTGGAATTTACTGCTACGGCTTCCTTGCTTCGTGCACATAACCTATCCAGTCAATTCTCCAGGGAATTTTACTGAATTCATTACACAAGTCATGACAGGTAGATTTGTTGATACTATATCCATTCAAATTTTATGGTAAGCATACAAAGAGCAGCATTAAATCTTTAATGGTAATCGTAGGCGCGGCTTTGCTGTTATTACTCAGTTCTGTCATTACTCAGGGCTGTCACGTTAGGCTCCTTTAATGATTTCATTAAAGATATTGAGCTAATGACATACATTCAGCAGTGTGAACATCAGCAGCTCCAGCTTGTGACGCTTATGAAAAGTGCACGCTTGCTTGGTGCAATGCAACCGTGTTGAAGTGTGCCGTTTTCCGAGATGGTGAAAAACAGCCCTCATTGCGGCAATCGTACAGCTAATGTTAGCAGAAACACTCATCAGCTCTGAGATAGTGTCATCATTTCCTCTTCACATAATTTTTTATCGTCTCTGCTCACACTTTCTGCTTTCCATTGTGCCATTTAAATTCTTGCATCCTCTCCACAGTGTACAAATTATTTTCTAAATTGCTTTCCACTCAACGCTGCAGAAGATACTAGATCATACAAAGTTAAAGGAAAGAGCAAAACCTGTAACATTTTAGGGTCTATCTAGTTGATAGGCACTGAGAGAAGTATGTCTATAATTGTTTTCCTGACACTTTGAACCCATCAAGTGCAGCCAGGCTGCTTTTCTAGCTCACAAATGGCAATTGGAGTCACCGCTTAAAGCTCTGCTCAGACCGCTAGCCACAATGTTAAAAATAAAAATAAAAATAAAAAAGGTGTTGTGGAATAAAGAGGGGGAAGGTGTCAGCCCTCCTCCACACCGGTTGTCACATTCTTATCTCCCTGCACAACAGCTCTGAGGGTTTCTGTCAGGACCACTGCCTCTCGCATGGATTGATGGTCCTCAGCACCACTTCATGCACCTTCTGCCAAGTGAGCTATGAGGGCTGAGGGATGCAAAGGCTTGTGGCTCTACACTGGGAGCTTATTTGTTCATTTAGGGAGAAAAAGCAGGTATCTTTAAGAAACAGATCGTGAAATGACAGGGGCTGTGAATAATTGCTTTTTCATTCCTGGCTTATGGAACAAATTGAATTTCCGGTGAAGTGGGGTGAGAATTGCCGTTTAAGCAGATATCTCCTACTGCTTGGGCTGGCAAACTGCCTGGCACATATTAAGGATGGAAAGTGGGCTATTACCTTGCTTTTCATTTATATTCATCAACCATATACACATTCATTACTATTAACACTTTTGTAGTACAGCATGGCCCTGAAATACCTCTGGAATAGAATAGCATCAGAGAAGACAGGGAGCCTTGTTTGTTTTTTTATACCTAACTTTTCTAGTAGTGTTTTGAGTGAGTCCTGTGTTTTGAGTGATTTGAGTGAGTACTATGTTTTGAGTGATTTGAGTACTGTGTTTTGAGTGAGTACTGTGTTTTGAGTGTTTTAAGTGAGTACTGCGTTTTGAGTACTGTTTTGAGTGATTTGAGTACTGTGTTTTGAGTGATTTGAGTGAGTACTGTTTTGAGCGAGTACTATGTTTTGAGCGAGTACTGTTTTGAGTGTTTTAAGTGAGTACTGCGTTTTGAGTACTGTGTTTTGAGTGATTTGAGTACTGTGTTTTGAGTGAGTACTGTGTTTTGAGTGGGTACTGTGATTTGAGTGAGTACTGTGATTTGAGTGAGTACTGTGTTTTGAGTGATTTGAGTACTGTGTTTTGAGTGAGTACTGTGTTTTGAGTGAGTACTGTGATTTGAGTGAGTACTGCGTTTTGAGTGAGTGAGTACTGCGTTTTGAGTGAGTACTATGTTTTGAGTGATTTGAGTGAGTACTGTGTTTTGAGGGATTTGAGTGAGTACTGTGTTTTGAGTGTGTTTTGAGTGAGTGAGTACTGTTTTGAGTGAGTACTATGCATCACCTCACCGTTACTGAGAAGGCTGTATATGTAGGATGATGCAAATGGCAAAGGAATAAACATATGTCAGTCTAATGGGAGACATAAAGAGGTTGTTGACACTTTTTGTAAGTATGCTGACAATCTGAATTGATCACAGGCCTTTGGTGCTCCTTTTTTTTTCTTTTTCTGGAAAACATGGATGTCAAGGTCTGTATCAGACCAGAGTAGATTTGAGAAGCTTTACAGTTATTTTGAAAATCTTCATTAAAGCCAAGAGATCACACCTGCTTTCGCCAGGTCCTGACATAGCAGCCCATTTTAAAGATGACCTCTATTTTTTCATTTTAGTCCTGCTCCTAGCAGTTCAAACAGCTGAATCATTGTGAATTTTGAGTGCTTGATGGCATCTATTTGTATTCACTTAACAGCTCTACTTTAGATGCATGCACTTTAGAAAGGTCCCTTAGCTGTTTTGTCCCCATCAGAGCATGCATTATCAGAAGATGATTTAGGCCCTTGATTTTTCAGCTGAATCCAGTGTAGATAAATGTGAGTTCACATTGATTAAATGAACTGTTTGAGCTGATGGGAAAAGCGTAACCTCTAGTTTTGATGGGCAGAAAGGTTCTTATTGACATGCAGACTAAAGCTGCACTCGATGTCAGAAGGAAACAGTGATTTAGTTTGTTTTTATTTTAATGAACGATTTGGGAACTAAGAATCAGAGCAATCCTCTGCTCACAACACAGGCACTTATTGAAGACACCTCAGCAAGAGTCAATTTGCTGACCTGTTTCAATCCTTCCCTGTCAGTTTCGTTCTCGTTCATAATTGAGTGATGCTGAAGAATTGTGTTTCTCTTTACTGAAGAGAATAGAATTTGTAACTGGCTAATGTATTCCTGTTGTAATTGGATTTTTTTCTTCTTCTCATATTGTGATACCCATTCTCACCACACACACACACACACACACACACACAAGTACAAGGTCAGAGTGCAGGATCCCTGAGCAGTTGGTGGTTACGGGCCCAGCCATGGTAGGACATGACAGTGGCACTGGCACCCATCTGGCTGCAGGCTCACTCCCATCAAGCCCTCCTAGTCCCGGGATTCCACGGGCACAGGTTCTTAATCACAGTTAGACAATTACCTAATGCATTTTTTTAACTGGACAGTGTGGTACCTTATGGTACGATAACAAATCCGTAACCCGCGTTTGGTCGGCAAGTCGTCACTCAAGTCAGAAAACTGCCATTTTTACTGGACAACACATGACAGCAGTCTGCAGTAGTAGTGTAGTGACTGTTAGAATTCCTTTCCCTTTTTCTAGTGGCTGTAACTTTTGTTTTCATTTATTTACTTACAATAATGATTTCTTGTCACCGATATTTTTGGCTTGATTTGAAATTTTTTGCGCAACCTGTGATCCAAGTCAAATTTGCCATATTTCAGGTAGGCCAAATCCCAAATGGCTTCCTGTTCACCATATATGGTCACTACATAGGGTATAATATAATGGTGTTGTAGAATGTATGTATTGCACGATATGCAGAAGATTTTTTTTTATTTCATGTAAAAACAATTTGTGAATTTCGAGTAGTATTTTACTAGCTGTGCCCACCACTAGTCCACCACCCCACAACCTTCAGAGAACTCCTCCCACTTTCACGGGTCCTGTTAGGTGATGGGGAACGGACACAGGTACTTGACCTGTGTATGGATGGTTCCGCGCAGAGAACAACTCTGGTCCTGAAGGGTTGGAGTCGAGCACAGTTGAGGGATTTCACTGCTCAAACACGCCTATTAAACTAGATTCTGACCTTCCCTGTTCTAAATGAATGCAGTTTTTTCCATCATACTAAGCATACTGAGCCCAGGCTCTACAGTAGCGCCCTGTAAAACCATGCAACACAATATAAAATGAAGATATTCATGATGATATACCCAAATTAAAGTTCAAAATGAAAGTTGAGTATATACAGTTAAGCCGGAAAGTCTGCACACCCCTTTCACCTTCTCCACGTTTCATTACATTACAGACTTATTCTAC
>JAOUQW010000010.1:14650683-14665131 GCA_028565825.1 Olivaichthys viedmensis | reverse complement strand
ATCACTAAGTGTATAAGTACCTGCCTGTGTCCGTCCAGTATTGTCCTTCGTTGTTTGTGTGTCAGCACGCCTGTCGCAACGTGCTTAGTCTGTTTGTTCCCCGATATTTGTAAATTAAGCATGTTGTTTATTCAGAGCGGCTACGCGTTTGTGTCCGCACCCGCGCACCCGGAACACATCGTGACATGAGCTCCTTGGGCCAAAGGTCAATGATAATTTTTTTGTATCATCTGACTTGAGGCCACATGTTTTGGACACTTGGGTAAAAAGAGGGGCAAAGCCGTCCATTTATCACCACTTGGTGGTAAATTGGATGTCACTGGTAAATCCCCAGAAGTGCTTTTCAAGTTGCTTGGAAGCATATGGCAGAGGCTTTGGCGAGAGACTTCCACCTCTGAACGGTCTTCTCCCTCCTACAGAGTGAGGGTGGGGACATTAAGTCTGAATGGATCATGTTCAAGTCCTCAATCATAGAGGCAGCTGGAAGAGACTGTGGCCGGGAGGCTGTTGGTGCCTTTCATGGCAGGATCCCTAGGACACGCTGGTAGCTAGAAACCCTCATAGCAGCAAGGCTGCAGGGGTGGAAGAGATTTGTCCGGGGATGTTGAAAGCACTGGACAATATTGGGGTTGTGTACACCTCCTTAATATTGCATGGTAATCGGGTGTAGTGTCTTTGGCCTGGCAAACTGGGATGGTGGTCCCTATTTTTACATTATAGGGGAATCACATTTCTCAGCCTCCCAGAAAAAGTCTATGCCATGGTTCTGGAGAGGAGACTCTGTCCAATAGCTGAATCTAGGATTCAGGAAGATCATTGCGGGTTCTGTCTAGGCCGTGAAACAGTGGACCAGCTCTTTTTTCATACACAGCTTTGTGAGGTGTCATGGTAGTATGCCAATCCCATCTGCATGTGTTTTTGTGGAACTAGAGAAGGCGTATGATTGTGTGCCTAAACATTTGTTTTTGGAGGTAACGCAGGAGTACAGAGCACCTGGGTTGGTACTTTATGCAATCTGGTCTCTGTATGAGCACAGATAAAGCTTTTTCTGCATTGATGAGATTAAGTCAAAGCCGTTTAAGGTGGGTGTCGGACTCCATCAAGGGTGTGTCTTGTCTCCACTCCTGTTTGTGGTTTTAATGGACAAGCGCAGCCAAGGCTAGAGGGGTGTCCAGTATGGAGAGCTAGAAGTAACATCCCTGTTAACAGATTATATAGTCCTCTTGGCATCATCCAAAGTAGACCTCCGACATGCACTTGAACATTTTGCTACTGAGTGTGAAGCTGCTGGGATGAAAATCAGCACCGCCAAGGCCATGAATTTCTCCTGGAAAATAATGGGATGCTCCTTTCAGGTGAGGAGAGAAACCTTGCCCCGGGTGGAGTTTAAACCCCCCCTGGATCTTATTCACAAGTGATGGAAAAACGAGAACGAGATTGACAAACAAGTTGGGAGAGCGGCAGCAGTTTTGCAGTCATTGCACCAGTCTGTGGTGGTGAAACAGGAGCGTTCTGAATCTCTCCGTTTCCAGTCAATCTATGTCACTATGGTCACAAGCTGTGGGTAATGACCAAAAGAATAAAGTCGCAGGTGTAAGCGGGAGAAATGAGCTTCCACAGCAGGGTAGTTGGGCTTACTCTCTATGATACGATGAAGAGCTCGGCAATCCAGGAGAGCCTCAGAGTACAGTCTCTGAGAGGAGCCAGTTGAGGTGGTTTGGGCACCTCATAAGGATGCCCCACTGGTCCACTCTGGCTAGAGCTGTTCCAGGCACCTGCCACTGGACTGAGACCCCGGGGCAGACCCAGTACCCATTGGAGGGATTAAATCTCACAGTTGGCTTGGAAAGTTGCCTGATGATCCCCCATGAGGAGCTGGAATCGGTGGCCAGTAATAGAGAAATCTGGACTGACCTTCTCACCCTGTTGCCACTGTGACTCTCACCAAGAGAAGTGTATGAAAAAAAAAAAAATTGAATGAATGAATGAATGAAGGAGTACCACTGCTGTAAAATGTTCTGTTAGTGTAAACTAACCCTTTCTGAAATATGACTTTTTTGACAAGCAGTTTCAGAAAAGCTTTTGTGTTATTAAACTCTGATGTCTGAATGCTTGATTGCAACAACCGTGTCTTAACTGTCCCCTGGGCCCATTCACAAATCGATGTGAATCCTATTCTGCAATTCACTGGTGCAGCACTCCAGGGCTGGAATTTGAGAAGGCCAATGTAAATGATGATTCATCATCATTTCTATATCTATATGTGAAGTAACACAATAAGACACAAGTTGATAAGCCCTTTAACTTTCTGCTATTAAGACAGCCAAAAACCCCCAAAGATTTAGGTTCTGAAGATAAATCTGAGAACCTTGTTGATACAGTATAATTAAATGCAATCTGTTTTTCCTTAGGGAGTAGAATTGAACTTCTCTAGCCTTTTCCTTTTTTAAGTGTCCCTTGGGTGCTATTATGGATAAATAATAAAATATGAAACACCTCATCATTTCAAGCCTTGTTTGTCTCCCCGGCCTGCTACCCTTTGGCCCCTAACTGTACAGATCCAATGCCAATCTGCCTTGCCACTGAGCAATTTATTTTTGGTATGGACCAAAACCGAGTCGACATTGAATAATTTGGACAGCTGCACTTACTACAAAAGCACAATGTCCTCTGGGAGCTTGGAGAAGCATATTTTTTCCCGCTGCACCGCAATTGTTTGTCTCTTCTCTAATTGTTTTAACAGATGGACATAATTATGTCCCCTGTGATGTTGGCGCTGCTAAAATGGAGCAACTAGTCACAAGCGTGACTGACTGCATTTAATTCACGTGCACAAAAAGGTACATGAAGTACAGTGACTGGAGCTTAATATGAATCAGGTTTTTGGTTAGAGGTAGGAAAGGTTGAGATCTGGTTGTGACTTTGGAGAGATAGCAGAACACTGAGATAAATAACATATCCACAGTCCACTGATTTATAGGAATGGGATATGTTAGTTTGCTGGCACCACAGGATGAACAGAGACAGTGATTAAAAGAAACAAAATGTACTAACTGTGTAAGATCATTGCCTTCAGGGCTGAGAAACTGAATGTAAGAAAGAAACAATACAAACAAAAAAAATGCTATTTATAGTAGCCTAAAATGTCTATTGCTGACTAAATCCCGAGGGTACAAAAATTAATTCCAGTGGATGTAGTTCAAGTACAGTTTAACCTTTTATTAGTACATGAAAAAAAAAAATTATTAGTGAAAAATGCATACATGCAGCTAAATAATATCGAATCTAAATCATTAGCCTTCTACAAATATGTGCCCAGTATTGGCAAACAAAAAGCTTAGTGTCTTAAAAATGAAACGTTGTTGTTTGGGCTATTTTGTGCAAGCTAAAGAAATGAAGACTTGTTAGAACTCGACTGCTGCAATGATCTGAAACATGTTTAATTAAAAGGCTGCTTTCAACAATTTCCTTTGTTTAATGAAAGCCATCTCTCTCCCACAGCAACCTTCCAACTGGTCCATGTGCTATTTTAGAATTCCTTTCATTAACCAGTTCCTATTATGTGTACGGCATCTGCGCTGCTCATTAAAGAACATGACAGATTTCATATTAGAGTAGATAGGTAACACATGGGAGAATAGACACTCTGCACATGCTTGATACAAACCGTATTAAATATAAATGAACATACACTAGCACAGTTTGGTGATTTCCATGCTCCAACACAAGCCTGGTCATTATGTGTTAAGTTGAATCAGTGTGCTAGAGAAGGGGAATCACAAAACTGGACTGGAGCTCCTTAGCACAATACCTTGCTATACAAACAGAATAATCAGAAAAGTTCAGTAAGTTGCTGGTTACCACAGGGGAGTACAAAAGTGGTTGGGTTGATAATGTGCTTTAACTAATGTTTTTTTTCCAGAACAAAATACACAAAATATAGTGAAGAATTAAAACTCCAGTTAAACTCGGTTTATACTAGTAGCTGGGAAGAAACACATGACCTTAGGGTTAAATCCATATAATTGAAGTTCTTGCTGCAGTCTCCTGGGGTTTGCTTGGCTATTTTCAGTTATTGCTTGCATAGGAGTAATAACTGTAGCATTGTGTGGTCAGCAATTTCCATATAGCAAGATAGAATAGGTATGCTTTATTCTGCTGTAGGAGCAGTTCTCGGTTTTCCCTCTCTCTGTTTAGCTACTTAAATTAGACTCAAAGCAAGTTTACACTATACTCCCCTTCAGGCATGTGCACAGGGGGGTGGCTACAGTGGCTCGAGCCACTGCCCCTTTGCCCTCCTTTGCTGAGATGCCCCTCTGGACCACATAAATAAATAATAATAATAATAATTATGATAAAAACGGATTTAAAAATATACAATGTGATTTCATGTGTTTCCACACTAGTAAATGTGGTTTATGAGGTTTACAAAGGAAATGGACATATGTGAATATTTTTAGCTTGATTCTGCAGGAAACCAGCTTTTTGGGGATATATGACATGACATGATTGTGCCAAGTGTGGTGGAGCTAAAGCCTTCTTCAAAGTTACTAACTTTCAGATAATGCAATAAAATGTGTGTGGTGGCAAGTGGACAGAAACGCTGAAATAAACACATTTTTTGACATTTTTTATTACTATAGTGTAGGAGAAAATGATGCAATTTATCTAAAAATCTGAAAAATGATTGACATGACTAAAGTCGTCATTGTTGTAGTGTCACGCCTTATTATCGCCACATGTCTAATAAAGACTGTCTTCTGTTTACCTTCAAATTAAATTCACTATAGCGTATTGACAGACACAGATACACTAATATTGGATCCACTGTTCATGATTAGAAGCTTATTGCATTGACTTTGACAGTATATACTGGTGTTCTTGGGCTATGACCCACTCTCAATATATCATGTCTATTCTCTCAGCTAAATTATGTTTTGTTTTTTGTTTTATGTTCAGATCTTCTAAGAGCAGAGCCCATCGAGAAATTAAAAAGTTGAGACAACTTTAAAAGAACAACACTGGGAGAAAAAGGAATATTAAGGAGATAGAAAAGATTTAATTGAAAAGAATAAGAATACATTTAAGTTCACATAATAACACCCATACCCAATAACCCACACATGGACACACACCCTAATAGCGTCTTCATAATGTCGTGTGGACAGTATGTTGGATCACACTGATACGCGCTTTTAAACCCACAGAGACGAGCAGAACGAGAGCCAATATTCCAGTATTATGAAAACCATATAAAAGTCATGTCTCAAGACAAAAGATTAAAGTTGACCAGAGAGGCAGTAAAGAGGGTGTGAAGGATGGGAGCAATATTCACAGAGTCAGAATACAGCTACATGCAGATCCCAAGAGTCAGACTGGTGGAGAGACAGACACACCTGAGAGGTGAGGAAAGGAGAAAGCATAACACACCCAGGGTCATAAAAAAAGTGTCTTAGAGTAGGAGTCAAAATCAGGTTTTGCTTTCCATATCTTAAGAAATGTGATTTATTTGGATGGAGTAAGCTGATGTTAGAAATGGACTCTTACTTTGAGACGTTTAGACCCAGAACTCAACTTCAACTTTTTGAGCTTTAGAGGGTCTTCATGCTGTCTGGTATGTGTGCTTGTCTTATTCTGCTTTCCTGACAACTGGAAACTCTGTATATTCCAACTTCCCATCTCAAGGTCAGAAAAAATGATCGCTTACAGTAACCTAGTGTTGTTTGGCTTCTGTGTGGATATAAAAAGATCTGAAATAATTATTTTTAAAAAGTTGCTAGGTTACTTTTTTTTTTTTTTTACTGGATGCAGGGTGTAGGCTATGGTAATACACCATTAATAACACACAAAGAAAAAAAAAAAAGCACTGTATGAACAAAAATCTTGAACAATTATTTAATTATCCTCTGATCATAAAGCATATTAAACACAAAGAGAAACTCAAAAGTCTGCTTAAAAGGCTAAAAACACGCTCCTATTTCTTGTTCTTGCTTTGTATTATGGGCGCGCCATGTTGAAAAGACGCCACAGAATTCCAACTCCGAGAAGTCAAGTCTTGAGAAACTCTGACTTTCCGAGTGGGTATTATGAGCCGGAGGGCCGTTCAAATGGATTTTTCCTACTCGGAGGTCAGAACTTTCCAGTTCCCACTTGGCCATAAACGTAGCATTAGACTTCAACACCTTAGATTGAAACCAGTGGCAGAGCTGTTGAGTTGCCGACAGCTACTTTACTGAATCTATCAGGTGAAAAATTAAGTGCAGTCACAAAGCTGGCCATCAGAATTTCAATGCAAAGATTCAATTTAATTAAATGCAATTTAAACTAAATTAGGTTTACTCCAGAGTAAAATTATTTGTGCTGTTTTTTCACTGATGACTGGAAAAATACCCAGGATACATGACCTTCATCTGAATAGACCTCTGCCACTCCAGGACAATGGCCAATCAAAGCAAACACGTTGACACAAGCATGCATGGGAGAAAACCCAGACAGGAAGTGACTCACAGGAAAGATTTGACGTCCAGGCCTCGGTTCTTCATCTGGCTCATCATGTAGTCCCAGCTGCCTGGGTTCCCCCGCAAGGCCCGGCTCCCTGTGCCTCCTGACCTAGAGCGTGAGGCTCCGCCCCCTGCCATGTTGCCCCTAGTGGCTCGTGTCCCTGTTCCACCACGCTGAGCCGTAGCCGTTGCTCCTCCCCCTCCCCCCGGCCCTGCTCCTCCGCCCCCTCCTCCAGGCTGAGGATGGAGCTGACCCAAGCTCTGTGAAATGGCTGAATGGGCGTCGAGGCCCGAGGCTGGTTGGACAAGGGGCTGCTGAAGGCTCTGCTGCCTCAGCAGTGTCCGGGGGCGGGGCGTGGCCCCTGTCAATGGGATGTGCTCGAGAGAGAGGAGGGCAGGGTCTGTGAAACTAGGTGGGCAAAGCAGAAGGGAGGGGAGTGAACGAGAGGAGGGGCGGGAGCGACACAGAGAGGGGCGGGGCAAGAGCAGCAGAGAAGGAGGGACCAGCATGAAAGGGCGGGAAGAAGCAGAGGAAGATGAAGAACCATGTTGGGAGCGGGGGGATGAAGAGGAGGAACGGTGAGAGGGGTGGAATTGAGAGGAGGGGCATGGAGGGAGAGGGGAGGACAGATTGAACAGAAAGTCATCCAAATCGGGATGGAGCAGAGAAAGCGAGGTGGTGGAGGAGAGGAGAGGAGTGAAGGAGAAGAAGGCGGAGAGGTTGGAGAAGGAGAAGTTGAGCGCCGGATGGGGGCAGAAAGGAACAGCGAGAGATGAATAGGAGGACAGAGGCATGGAAATGAAATCGTCAGGGTGAGGGGGGGTGGAGTGCGGTTGAGGAGAGGCAGGGTGAGAGTGTGAGCGAGGTGAGGGAGGAGAGAGAAGGAGGAGAAGACAGAATGACAGGACCATCAGGCCGAGACAGTAGCCGCAGTAACACAGGTAGCAGAAGAGGTTACAGCCACCTTGGTCAGCGTGAGCCGACAGGTGTGTGTAACCGTGCGTGTGTGTGTGTCCGTTCCCGGGCCGAGTCGGACCACCCTGAGCAGACAGCGAACGGTGCGAGTGTGAGTGCAAGTGCGCATGCCCGTGCGCATGTCCCTGCGAGGCATGTGCGGCCTGCTTTCGGGGTGTTGCCGCCCGAGGCTGAGCGGCACGTGGCGTATGTCGCGTCTGGCCCGAGCGTGTGTGTCGAGGCGTGTGTGGCGCCAAGCGGCCGGCGCTGGTTCTTCCAGGCGACTGCTTTTTGGTTTGATGAGGGACGCCCATCTTTTTCTCTTGTCTTATTCCTTCAGTCTCTACAAAGAAAATCCAAACACATCTCCTGCTTTCTTCTTTTTCTGTGACTTTATCTCTCTGTCACCTCCTCTTCCGTCTGGCCCATGTCTTATATACTACCTCAGCCCTCGCAAATCCTACACCAACCAACCACCTTTCTGTGTAAACGTCACTCTTTCTTACCCTCCCCCCCCCCACTTACTCATCTCTTTGTCGCTGTCATTAGCCTTATTTTCTCTCTTTCTGCTCTTCATCAGCAGCTTTTCTAAAAACTGTGTCAAACTCACTGGAGTGCAACTTTAAACTTCAGTTATGTATGAAAAAAAGCTGGCAAGCGGCGGCCTTGGGCACTGTTCAACCAAATAGCCTGCTGCACACCAAACTGCCGCACAGCTGAGCGTCCAGCTGCACCCAACTGAAAATAAAATCCTGACTGGTGTTTTATTTCTGGAAAAATGCATTCGGAAGCTACAAGAAATCTCCAGTTTAGCTGCCAGCTGTCATAAGTGACTTAAGTGGTGACAAGCAGTGACATAATGCAGGGCAATACAAGGACAGTGGAGAGAGAAAAAGAGAGAGAGATAGAGAGAGAGAGAGAGATAGACAAAGAGAGAGACACAGAGAAAGAGAGAAAAGAGAAAAATTGGGTGTGAGACACCAACACAGGAGACAGACACATATAGCTGCCTGAAAATAGAATCCAATTACAGAGTGAAGAGGGTGAGGAAAGAGAAAGAGAGAGAGAGTGAACGAAGGAGGGGAGGAGTGTACATACGAAGTGAGACCAGAAAAAAGTGAGATGGAGAGAACGCATGAAGGAGCAAGTGAGGTGCCAGAAGAGAGGAGGTGCGAGATGGGGGTGAGAAACAAACTTAAATTAAGCACCTGGTGTGTGACACCTACAGCTCAGACGTCATCCACTGCAAGTCTAAACATAACCAGTGCAGGAATATTCTCTCTCCCCTACTGCTGCTGCTCAGCACAGCTCTCGCCAATTCCAACCAAATGCTCTTCGCTATCCTTCTCCTGCCACAGGAACCTGTACTGCTTACTGTTCTTTCTCATGTCGTCCATTTTTTAATTCCCACAATTTTATTAATAGTGTGCAGTCTGCATCATAGCAAATATTCCTGCCTTAAAGGAATGTTCCAGTGCTTTTTCAACCTAATCTCTATCACGTCTGTATACTTTTGGGAAAAAAATGGTTCTTCAAGGGTTCTTTGGATAGTTAAGGGTTCTTAGCTTCCTAAAAAGGGTTCTACGTTCTAATAGAGCCCTTTCTAATCGTGAAACACTCTGTTGTAGGGTTCTAAAGGGTTTCCCCAGAGGGACAACTGTACCGCTAAGTGTTTCTAGGTTTAACCTTTTTTTATAAGAGTGTAGTTTTGATTTTGCGTCACAGTTTTAAATTAGTGTTATACAGTTGTGGATTTTAAATTTTTATTGACTGAATTCAACAACTCGTCTTACAGTACATGCACACAGAACGCGAGTTCGGCATATGAAATTTCGCACCCATTCATTTTCAATGGGGAGTCACGAAAAAATGCACAAGGGATTGTGGGATTGCGAGCGGTGAGTACCTGACTCGTGGTGCATCGAAAAAAGTTGAGCTCTTTTCAACTTTATGCAAATTACAAGCAGCAGCCACGTAGCGCTGACCAATCAGGACTCGGTGGGCGGGCTTCTGTTGTCCGACCGCATAAGAGTCGGCGTAGATAGTTACGTCTGTCATTTGCCCCCCCCCCCCAGAAAAAATGCATGGATGAAAAGTTAATAATAGCAGTTTTGGGATTCCCCATCTTGTATGACCCTGAATTAGAAGATTATAAAGACAAAAATAAAAGATATGCTAAATGGCAGAAAGTCTCCGACATAAATATACAAATAAATTACAAATCATTTTGAGTTTATATTAGGGTATTATACCTAATAAAATAGTTAGTACAAGCGGTCTGCTTTTAGAACCAAGTTTAAGTAATTATTTTAATGAAAAGAGTTGATTTGAAATCCACGATTTCATAATTTGTAAGTGAGCTTACAGAAACACTTATGATGGAAGTCTAACGGTATGTACACACTGCACGCTGCACGAATATCGCCCTTCGCTTCCGCGCGTCTTGTACTCACCGCTTGACATCCACACTGTGCGTGGCACTAGAACTTGAGGGGCGTGTCTGTCTACAATGCAGTACAGATGTACTGCGCTGTGTTGAAATTCTTGTTGTAGTAATTACACATGCGTTACAAATGCAGTGGATAGAGATTAGGTAGAGAAAAAGCAGGAACATTCCCTGAAAATTGAATATGACATGGAAAAAAAGCAATATTCACCAGCCAGAGAAATCACAGTGGAGTGAAAAGTCTTCCCACGTTGTTTGCTCTAAAAAGCTGCTAAAGTCTCATGACTGGCTATTTGACTAGCAGCAAGCCAATCAAGTGCTCCGGTGTGTAGGTGCTCCGGCAAAAGTCTAGATGGTGCTCCGCTAAGCCAGGTATAATATAATAAGTAGGCCATTATAAAAGCGGACGTTGTTGGCAGGCATACCGGATGAATCAGATGGGATTAAAATGGTTGTACTCTCGCTGTTTTGTTTCCTAATAGCCTGATATTGAGCTCCTGCTTATATGTGTCTGTGGTGAAACAGTGAGTCAGAGAGGTAATGCGTCTTCTATTATTAGTCTGCAGCCCGGACCGCCCGTGCAACACAGACCCACACACACGCATTCTCCCCATAGAACCAAATACACACTCACACTTACACACAGAGGAAAACACTGTTGTTCAGCCACAGAACTAATCAACAGTGCACGTGAGCTACCTGCTTGAGTAACCGCCCCTTTGACCTTTTCACTCTTCCCCCCCTGTTTCTTTTCTTTCTCTCAGTGGTGAAATGGAAGGTACAAAGTCTATTTTTGTACTCACCTTTGTTTTTTCATCTTCAACCCTTAACCTCCTTGTGTTAAAACTACCCTCTCCTGTACCCCATTGCCTCTTTCTCTTTCCCTCTCCGTAACAAGAGTCCCTCTCATTTTTGACTCACTTGCCGTTCTTCAGGTCCTCAGACTGTGTGCGGCCCTGCGCCATCTGCCACCTGCCGGCTTTGCTCCCCCCCATCATCATGCTCTTCATGCTGTCACTGCGTGAGGGACCCCCGCCATCCCCCCCGCGGCCACCCAGGGACCCCTTCTGCCCCCCGGGGACCGCGCCACTGGGGATGAGGTGGAAGGGATAAAGAAGGGGAGATCAAGACATAGAGGAAAAAGAGTTAAACAGAGGGAAAGAAAAAGAGGATATCGAGAAAGGTTACAGTAAAGAAAGTGCTTGAAGGTTGAAAAAATTCACACTCTATTCAGTGTGTGTGTGTGTGTGTGTGTGTATGTGGTTGTGAGTGCATGTGCGCGAATTTGAATTTCATGTGGAGGATTTGAAGGGGTGCATGAGGTAACGCAAGTAGGTGTAGAGTGGGCAGGAGTTAGCTAGTCGACTATGAACAGTCCCCGTGTGTGCTGAAAGCCTGACTGCACTCCGCTTACAGCGCGAGCTGAGTGCAGAAGCACACGAGCTGTGGGAAGCATATGGGCCTGATGCGAATGACTACTAGTTTCATATTTTTTACCTGCTTCTCATTTCAGAGTGTCTCTCGCCTATAGCTACGTCCCAATTGCTCTGGGTTCCTACCTCGCTGTTACCTCGGTGCATTACTGTTCTAGTGGATTTCATCCAGTCAGGTGCTAGAAGAGCAGCTCTCTGGGGCTTTTGAGGGCCCTGTGTTATTGTAGAGGTGTCAGCATAACGGCAGCTGAAATGAATACCAGCTTGCGCCGCCCTGCTAATGAAGCTTGGTGCTGGCGAGTGCAGGGGATCCGCTAATAGTCGATGCCATTAGTGAAAGTGTCATAGAGCATAGGCCAGTCACTAGAGGGCCTCACTGAACATGACGTCATCGGCTCTGAAAATTATGGCTGTACGTGATGCATGTGGTACTTTCGCTAATGCACCAGTGTGCTGTGTACTCAGCTTTGCTGGATCTGACTGGAATGGCACTCCTGACAACTAAGATGATGGAAAACCTAGCACTGCAGCACCCCCTGGTGATGCTGAAGACATGCTTCTGTTTAAACACACCACATCAATCTATCTTCGTGTTATAAAGTGATTAAAAGTCTCAATTTCAACAAAAACAGTCATTACACATGAAAAATAACCTTAAACAGGTGAACATTGTGTAGTCTGTGTAATCGGTCATTAGTTTATAGATACGGTCATGTGAAGGTAATCATGTAGGCGCCATGCAAGCACCCTTGTCAAACTGCACAGAAAAAAAGCACTAATAATGCAACATCGCTGCACAAACAACAGTAAATATAATAGCAATTACAGTTAGGAACAAATGAGAGTGGCAGCTGCAGACCAGAGCAAAACCAGGTTGAAGCAATCATTTTACTTTTACTTGTCCTCTCTCTGGAAAAAGCCCATGAAAAAAGAAAAGAAATGCCACTAGGGCATATTCAGAGCATTAACTTTATAGACTTCTTATGTGTAAGCAAATGATACCGCAGCCCACATTGATCTGAAAAACTTGCCAAGATAAATAAAGAGATAAACCTGATGCTGTATGAGCTCCGTAGATTGGATGATTAATAGTGACTTATACCGACACATTCCTCGCAAAAACAAAAACCCTCTCGTTCTCACTCGACTGCTTTAAGCCTTAAGCCGCAGCCAAGGCTATAAATTCTAACTGAAGGTTAAATGCTCCAAAAGACACTTTGATGATCTTGTATATCGACTATTCTAAGAGTGCGACAAATGGGCTGTTCTGGGTGGCAAAACGAATCAGTCGTCTGTGTTGGTTTTGCTTTAATCCACAGCTCCCACGCTGTAGTCCAGATCCTCTCCACACCTTTTTAATCCAACCGACTTCACATTCTCCTGGGCCATTTAAGGAACATGGCCTATGTACTGGAAGAGTCCACTGAGAGAAGGGGGGATGGTGTTGAACTGAGGAGCGAGGAGCTTCTGTGTCAGTCACATTTGCTTTTTTAAATTCCTGACAGCTCTCCCCATCTGAGACCTCTCTTGCTTGTTTCCCTAAAAGCCACTGAGCAGGTTTTGACAGACAGGTGCTCTTGAAGTGTGCTCTGTAAAGGCTGGAGACAGTGATAGCTCCCCCGACGTTGTCGGCTCTTTAGGAAGTGCAGGATCTGAGTGAAATCGGGGTGAATTAAACGGGTGTGGGTGAACACAGACCTCACTGATAAGCAAACCCAACGCGCTTTGAGTGACCAGGAACCAGGAACGAGTTAGCTAGGTCAAAACCACAAAAACACGGATCATGAGGGTAAACAATGGGGAAATGGGGAATCCAGGAAATTTGGCTAAGAGTTGCTAACTAAACACAAGCAGGACAAGGAGACCACACACAGGGAGTGTATTTATACACACAGACACACACACACACACACACACACACTGACATCCCAAACAAGACACAGGTGTAACGGATGAGGGGACGAGGCCAGGGAAGGGTGGCCGGGGCAGAGCCAGAGCAGGAGAGGAGGAGCCGTGACACACCATTACCACATCACGACTTCACTGCAACGGTCAACCCTCAGCGGGACGGATCAAGGGAAGGGAAGGGAAAGCATAGCAGAAATAAACAGACGACGTGCTAGAAGGGTAGTTTTGTCATTATCAACTCATTCAGTAGAGGGTTGTCCGTCTCCATGGTAACACCCCATGGGGGGGGGAGTGATAGGCTAGAGGCTATGGGCCAGGAAAGCCTGGCAGGGCTGTAGGGAGCAAGGGGCAATTACACACAACTCCCCTCCTGTCATCTTCTGAGCAAATAAGGAAGATGCACACTGAATTACAGAGCTGTGCTCTAGGATGACTGACGGAGAGGAGTCTGAACGATAAAGTTTCAATGTGTGGGAGGCCAAAACAAACACGAGTAACAGAGTTCAAAACTAAAACAAGCCAGCGGATTTCCGTTGACCATGCAGAATGCAGCGCAGCATTCATTCGGTCTTCACACGGCGTGCATTAAAAAGTGTGTTCAGTAACTCTAGGGTTAATCAATGTGGTGTTTGGATAAGAATTTCCATGAAGCAAAAATCTTTTATTTTCAATAAGGCATAATATTGGCCCCATTTACATCTGGCAAAGAAGCAAAATGTATATACAGGCAATTTTCCAGACAAGAAGCATATCGCAGTGGATGCATTTGCATGTCGCTTTTAAATGCATGCACATTGGTGAGCAGATTTCACTTTTCTGAGGCATTATGCAAACAAGTACTCACCAAGGGCATATCAACATCGTCAGTTCCCCAGGTGAGACTTCGTCCTCAGTAAATGTACTTCATCTGGCCGGACTGCATTTACACCAAACTGAAAATCTAAACACAGCACGAGGCGCTCAGGCTGCTCCATCGCATCCTGTATGTGCTCTGCACACATTTTACAGCTTATCCGAAAACAGAACGTGCATACAGATTGCCAGCTGTAAAAGGGGTCAAAGCCTTCTGTAAAACTTGCTGCCTTTATATGAAATGCCTGCACATACAGTGGGGTCAAAAAGTCTGAGACCACATTGAAAATCCAGCAGCATGTTTCACTGTTGTTTTGATCCACTGTGGTATCAATTTCTCTTCTGTTCATCTCC